>WEKY01027760.1:144168-156187 GCA_013390045.1 Picathartes gymnocephalus
AAAGGAAAGGAAAGGAAAGGAAAGGAAAGGAAAGGAAAGGAAAGGAAAGGAAAGGAAAGGAAAGGAAAGGAAAGGAAAGGAAAGGAAAGGAAAGGACGCTGAAGCACAGGCTTCATTTATTTATTTGCAATAAAATTTATATTCTCTCCAATTCTACACACACACAACTCCTACGTAGGGTGGCAAATTTTGTGCCCAATTTGCTTTCTGTCTCTTTATCCTAACTGGGTCAGAATAAATGTTATTTTACTCTGCAAACTCCAGAGAGGAAAGTATTCTTGAGGCAAAAATATAAGGAGTTGGAAAGGAGAATGAAGAAAATAAAGAACAAATGGAGTTTTCCTGGATCCCAGGGGACTAGCCCAATTTAACAACAGATAGGTGTGAAACAACTTTTAAATTATTTTAAAAAAAAAGGTACAAGCTCAGCATCAGGTACTACAAATCTAGTTAAAATTTTTATGATAGCCCTATATCTATACTTCCTCTTCACGCACCTGATATTATAAGGATATGATCAGCTGCAAGGGGCTAAGTCCTGTTGTTTGGGAATAGCAAGAAATGTGCACACCAATTTCAAGTTCAGCTGCCTGTCTTGACAGATGACTTCATATATTTGCTCTTCAAGCTGGATTCTCTCTCAAACATATGACTATGGCTCAAAACTAATTTTATTATTGGTTTGGGTCCATTTCTGTAGTGCCCAACAGAGAGTGAAACAAGCTGTCACAGAGGTGGCACAGCCGTGTTAATGCAGGGCTTTGCTAAGGTGAATGCCTTTAAACCAAGCAGTACTTTCATAAAGACTAACAGAAAGACAACAGAAATGGAAAATCTATCACTTATGCATGGGCTTTATTACACATATTAATCACCTTTGCATCAAACCTCTGTGAATTCTCATGTTAATCCATGCAGCTATAGCTTGCACATATGGCTCTTTTTCTTTTCCATTTTACCTATTACAGAGAAGCTAGTACCTAGGCATTTTTCCATTGAAAGAGATTATCAGAGCAATCTCTCAAACTCCTTTCCCACAAATTCAAGTTGTGTTCTGTAATGTCTCTCCTAAAATACACAGCATTTTTAACTCAGTCCTTAGCTTTATTTTCTATCCTTTCCCTGTGTCTTCTCTAGATTTTTAGTATCTTGCTCTTGTTGGATCAAACCTGTGGTAGGTAACCAAGCTAATATTTTTTTCAGAGGTAAAACTCAGTCCTCCAAGCCAATATTTTAGCACTATCAAATGCCTCTCAAACACATTGAGGTGAAATAAAAATATTTTTAATTGATCTAGTCCACTGATTGATTTTATGTAAACTTCCTCTATCAGTAAAACATGTTAATACATGCAATAAACATTTAAAGTGGCAAGGAAAATTTAAAAAAGAGAGAATGGACTAGAGTCTCTGTACAGACCCAGTGTTTTATAGGTCCTGATAGTTTTCAGTTATGTCACCACTAAAATATTTTGAGGTTAACACTGAATTATATCAGGTAAAACATTAATGAAATTTTAGTGCAGGAGCTGAATTTTATACTAGCCCAAATTCAGGAAATGTGTCTTCCAGTAGCAAACCAAAGCACTTAAACTCGGAGAGCCATTGCTCTGCTCACGGAGAAACAGACTGCTCAGAAATTCAGCCCACCTAAAATCCCAGTTTGCACCTGGCATCTCCTGTGGTTAAACTTATACCGTGGAAAGCATCACTCCACTGCAAAATTTCTGGTCCCCATTCACAGAAAGAAACCCATGAATATCCAGCATGGACCATGTCCCTCTTGGGTAAAAGCTCCATGTCCACACTGAATGTTGCAATATCTACTGTGGTTTGAAAATAATTCAAAACCAAAACCCCAAAAACAAAACCAAAAAAAACCCTGCAACAAATCAGAACCAAAGCAAAACAACAACACCGTTTGTCCCTCCTGCACCAGAAAATAAATCCAAATCCAAAAAACCCAAAAAGGATTAAAGAGCAAACCTGAACACTTGTACCTCTATCTCTCCATGCTTCATAAATTTCTCACTTCGTTAGTTTGCTTTAGCCCTCACCAACAAACTGCCCAGATCACACCTACCATATTCTTGATGACTATAGACTATTTTTTACTTTCAGACATAGGGCTTGGTCTCTGGTCCTTTTTTAAAATTTAGCAGGTTCATTTTATTTGATTTACTCTGAGTGAATTCATACCTATGGATTTTATAGTGATAATAAAATGGCTTCAGTTCCTCAAGTGATATTTTCCATGGACCATAGCTACACACACAAAAGTTTTGCTTTCTTTCGTTGTATGGATTGTTGCAGTGAATCAGCAATTAATGAAAAAACAATAAAATTGTTCCCTTGAATTATTTTATAAAGCAAATTGTTGCATTTACAACCATATGATTATATTATTTGTAAACTTTCTCAGTGGATGTGAGATGTGATGTCTCAGAAAAACAACAGAACTTTATGTTATAAGCCCATTGTTATCTCAACATACAGGTAGAAGTATATATATATTTTTTCTTTGGCATAAAGTGTCAAAGAGGTCTTGCCACCAGTAAAGAGCAATTTATTGCAATATGTGGGTAAACATATTGCAATCAAATATTTATCAGTGAAGAATTTACTTTCCCTTAGCTTAGTCCTGATATGTCAAATGCCATACTGGAAGAGAAAGGCAAAATATAACCTATGCATATTTTAACTCTCTTAAAATATCTCTGCTTGTTTTTTCCCTTGTAAAAAGTACGTAACAACAACTGGGCATGGCAGAAACATGAAATCTGTATAGACTAGTCTCTCTATTAACTTTCAAAAATCAATTGGAATAGAACAGTTAAACATAACTAAAGGATTTTTCAGACAGACAACTAAGCTTCAGTGAAAGGCACTGAAGATCAGGTTTCTACAAGCCTAAATGATTTTTAAAAACTTACCTTAAGTTCTGAAAAATCACAGAGTGCATTTGGAAATTACAGCCAAAAGAAATATTCTCTTGCTATGTAATGACTTTTCATAAAGTGCAGCAGGAGACACCAGCATATTCTTTCCGATATATTACAAAATAAGAAGAATAAACAAAGTAAAGATACAAGCCATAGTTATATCTGTTGAAATGCACACGAAGTATGAAACATATATACAGTGTGGTGAGATACTTGTATTATCTATTTAATTGTTTAACACAGCAATACACTGTACCCATGAAACACAGAAAATTTGTGATAATAATCCAGTAGGGAGAGCTAGAGTGTAATACTTTTGCCAAGCACTTAATGCCAAGGATTCAGACTGCATAATCAATTAGAGAAGACATTGCTATCATGATATGCATTTCTGAAGGACCTCTCCAAAATGCCTAAGCTCTCTTATTTACATTTTGGCTTGCATTGGTTGCCTCAAGGAAAGAAACCAATCTTTCCTCCCTCCAATGTGAGGGAGCTTTGCAGCTTTTCAGATACACACAATTGCGTCCTTCCACAGCCTGTTGTCCACCTTGTATTGAAATCATTGCCACAACCTAAAGGCTGTGACACTCTGGATTCAACACCATCTCCAGAACAGTGACAACAATAACTGTCAGCTAAGACAGTACCCCTTGGCATGTGGTCACACTTTTCTAACACTGAACTTCACAATAAAAATTGATTTTGGTCCTATCACTGTGCACCCATTGCTTGGACATTGCTGTAAATCAGTCTTAATCATTATGTTCCTACAGGGGTTCACATCAGGATAGTTGTATAGATTTGCAACTTCCAATAAATAGAACGTTATCTGAATTTTGATGAAACCAAGATATATAGTAAAAAAATATTCTAGATCAATAATTGCCATTATTTGGATGAGTTTTATGCCCCTCTGCATTTAATATGGCTATAAAGATTACAACTCTGCATGAGATAGATAGATAGATAGATAGATAGATAGATAGATAGATAGATAGATAGATAGATATCTGANAGATAGATAGATAGATAGATAGATAGATAGATAGATATCTGAACAATGGATAAGACTATACAGGTCAGGATTCTCCAACCTAGGGCAGTGTTATTCCCCTTGCTGCTTTCATCCCTCTCCACGTGATTGAACACCATATGTCTGCAGTGTGTTAACAGATCTCCCAAATCTTTTCAGCTCTTCTTGCAAACTCATCTAAGAAATATGACTAAGTTATAGCTGAAAGAGCCGCTTCATGAAGCAAGTTGTTTTCACTGAGTTCTTGGAAATGCCAATTGGACCCAGTTATGGTGTAGAGCAGAAATCCGTGTGCAGAACTGCATTACAGAGTGCAGAGAGGCAGGACACAGACACTACACAAAGGAAATGTCCTACAAATATCTTGGCTCCAAGTGATTGCTGAGCAGCCTGCACTCGTAACAGCAAGAAAATTATTGAGTAGAGATTGAAGCAATTAAAAGCTGCTCTGGGTCTGGCACATTCCTGAGATGCAGAGAGCAACTGAACAAATTTAATAATGCTGCACTCTACATTTGACAACACTAAAAATATCCACTCACAAAAGTTATTTCTGTCCAATATTAGCCAGTCCTAAGGCACACACTTATTATCAGATTTTTGCGTGTAAAATCGTTATATAGACATTTGGGCAGTTATGAACACCATGTAATAGTTGCTCAGAAGGTAGAGTGATGTTTTTCCAGAAAGTGTGTTTATCTAGGGAGATATCCAGAAGGCAAAGAGAGAACACAGTGGTCTGCTAACATTTGTAAAAAATGATCAATGATCAGAGATCAAATCTTGCAAAGCTGAGTTGTGTTTGACAAGTGCTGTAATATGATGGAAAGAAAATATTAAAGGGTAATTTGAAAAACGAGGATTATAATTAAACATGCCCTCTATCTGAAATATTTTGACAATAAAATCTAAACTATCCACAGGTACCACCAGTCTTTCTGCCACATTATTCTCTGTCTGCAAAAAATATGAACAAACCCTCTTTTAACTTAAAAAAAAAAAATTAAAAATTGTGAAAGCCAAGTGAAACAAAATTTTTAAATAGGATTTGTATTAAAGATGTAATTTTTCCAGGCAGAAATACATGCAGTGTATGGTGACGTGCGGATGACACTGAGCACCATTGCTATTGATGCCAGGGTAGAAATGGAGTTCAAGTAACAAAGCACTTGTCGAATGGACACATGAATGCAGACACCAGTTCATACTTTTCACTAGAAAGTAACAAACAGAACCAGTATAGCAGGCGCTGTCCCCTGCTAACCCTGCGCTCAAGAGAAATCAGAGAGAAGCACGTCTGCCCCACCAGTAACTGATGCCAGAGTGTTTTGGGGCAAACAAACACCAGCAGAGATGAAACAGCCTCTGTAATCCGTGGTTCTGAGAGCTGCTGTGACTGGGGGAAGGCTGAGCTCTCCTGTGCCGTGGGGAGAGAATGCAACTGCAGCTGTGCTGTCATAACAAGGTTAACCCGCAGTCAGGGGAAGTTGTCAATCTAAATGGAGACATATTGTGGAGGGACCAGGCTCCGCTTTGCCGGCCTCCCCGAGGGAGGGAGGGAGGGATACCAGGGGAGCCAAGGCACTCCTGCCCAAGGAGGCCTTGGTGACACAACTGCCTCCTTGGCTGAGCCAAGCGGAGGAGCTTGTGTCCATTTGGGCTGATAAAACTGCAACTAATGGGTTTATCCTCTTGCAGCAGCAGCGACAGCGCTGCTGAAATTTTAGAGGACAGCAACAGATTATCACAAGAGGATTATGCTTGTTAATTGATATTTCTGGTACATTTGGCTGGAAAATGAAGGCGTCAGGATGTGGATGCTGAGCTGTCTCTGTAAAGAGGTGGCTGAAATTGGGGCTTTTGCTATGGCGCAGCTTCTCATGCGGAAGTTTCTCAGCCTTATGTAAAGCAAATTACTTGGGGTGAAGAATGCCAAGACAGCCAAGGTTCCTTGGTCCTCCAAGGACTGTGACTGTGAAGGGATTTGTTAGCCCCCACCTGTCTCCTACCCCTTCCTCCACACCTCCAGTCCAGCACAAGTGCAAGTAAAGGCGATAAACATCCCTCTCTCTCTCTGACATTTGCCTTAGCAGCTTTCATCCAAAATGAATAATATACCTTTGCTGATGTTTCCTTGGAAGTTATGTAGCATCAGGAGATCACATAGGAAATCAGACCAGATTTAACTTGTGATGAAAACTGGTAAAAATTTATGCTGTTCTTCACTTTTATTATTTATTACATCCTTGCCTGAGTATATTGATTTTGTGCCAACCTCTGTTCTTGTCACAGTTTTTGTCACACAAATGAGGTTCAAGAAATGTAATGCCTATATTTTATGAAATACAGTCCTATGCCATTTCAGGATGACCTTTTCAGTATTCTGGATTCCGATGGGTTGGCTGTTTCTGAGGCAGGGGCCTATTTCCATCTACACCTTATCCCCTCAGCACTTATGTTTTGAAAGTAATTTAAACAGAGGTCGCTATATCAATTTCTTTTGTTTGTATTGGCATGCAGAGTTGATAATCTCCTTTCTGAAAAATTGGTGAACTCTGGACAGCTAGCTTTTCATTGTACATGCCTCCATGCAGTCTCCATGTAGGAATGAACTTTTAACTACAGCTTTAATTTTAGTATTAGGATATGTTAAACTGATGGGACTGTTTTGCTTTGGCTTCCAAGCTATTCTAAAAGTACATTTGAAACAGCATTATAAAGCACACCAGTGAAACAGCAGTTTAGCCAAAGGAGTATCTCTCAGCTATAAGTGACGGACCAAGAAGGAGCAGAGGCCCCAAAAACAGACTCACAGACTTACAGTCATCACAGTGTCACCACAGAGTGGTGGAGCATACACAAGATGCAGAGAAAAACCTAAATGACTTGCCCTACAGTGGCAGGGTGAGTCCTTCTAGTGCCTCCATCTGTAGGCAGAAGTGATACCATAAATAGCTGTTTATGGTCATTCCTTATTGACTTTTCTGACAGTAGCATAAGGAGAAGGCACTGCAAAACTCTCTTTTAAAAGTATACCTGGTTCTCAGCTCTTTCCCTTTTTTTCTAGCATGATAATAGTTCCTTGCAGGATTCATGAAGGCATCTGTTCCAGTTAATCACCCCCTATCCCACAGATCACAGGAGCTGCTGACTCCTGATTTCACTTATGACATCTTTACCATGTGGTATATTCCCCAGAACACAGTAATTTACTTTTGCACTGAATATTTTAGAACACACAACAAAAGACTGTGAAATTATGTATCTTCACAAGACAATCCAGTGGGTAAGCTATTAAATCAGAATTCAGGAAGCTGAGAATTTTTGTTAGTCCCTGTTATGGCTCTGGTAGTCCTCTGAGCCCATGCTCTGAGCCTCTGCTGCCGTAGCAGCAATTTCCATCCCTCTCTTCCAGCCAGGGGTTCCCAGAAGGAGGTGTTCAGAGGGAGCTGACAGCCAGCCAGATCTCAACACAGCAGTGCAAGTGTAGTGACAATGGCTCATCTGTGACAGATCATCCAGTTCCTGTGTGCCACGGAGACAATTTGTGTATGGACAGGAAATTCAGTCCATCCAGGACGTCTCTGCCTTGCTGCGCACACTTTTGTCACCTGTGTAGCTTGTGCAGCAGTCCTGGCACATCCTGAGCACTTCAGATTCCCAATGCATCTGCACTTCTCGTGTGCATTTATTTCTGCCTGGAAAATGTATGAGCTGGGAGACTCTCAAGGATGTGCAGTGCAAAAACAATCCTAACAGATTTTTGCCAGCTGAAGTCGCTGCTGTGTGTACACAGGGAGGGCAACTTGGGCATAGTGGGGTATTTATTGCTGCAAAACATAGGGTCTCCTGAAAGCTTAAAAAGAAACATTTTATCTGTGGGAAGGGGCAGGGGTAGGAACAAAGGACTGGGGTTTTTTTTCCTATCCTCATTCAGAAGGAAAGCTGAGCAGTGCTAAGTGATAAAGAACAACTGTGGGGCTGCATCACCCACCAGCAGTCACAAATCAGTACAGCACTCTTCACTGCTCAGGTGGGTCCCCTTTGTGCAGCATCATGCCACGCCACCACAGCTTTGTTTTGAACATCAGAATCCTGCTGCTTCTCCTAGGCAGTCTCTGCCTCTCATCAAGGCAAGCAGAGACCCCCACAGAAATATTCCAGGCACTGCAAAGCAGGCCACCTTCAGCTGATCTGCACTATCTTGTTGGAACTAGAAGTTTCTCTGGTTTGTGAGTTCACCTTACTGCACTTTTTACAGGACAGGGTGTTACAGATCAGCCTATTCATAGTTTTCAGGGGAAAAAAATGCTTTGAATAACATATTTTGGGCATAAAATAGCAGAGAGAGCAGTCAAACCAACGAGGCATTATACCTCATGTATTGTCATGCTGAAATTATTAAAAAGCCTAAACTCTGGATCAGTCAGGGAAAGGCCTTCCTGCCCTGCCTGCACTGCTACTTGAAAGAATTAATTAAGTCAGAGGGGAAAAAAGCACTTTTCTCCAGCAAACAAGCAACTTTTAAATAACATGTACTTTATTTCCTGAATATGTAGTTAGACCTCTGAGCAGTTAGTTATCTTCACACATTTCAGAGCCATTACTGTGAAAAATTCAAGGAAACATGAGCAAAAAAATGACAGTGTAAATACATGTGAGGCAAAACCTTTCCTGCAGAGAACATGAACCCAGAAAAGCTTATAGACCAAACAGTTTAAGGAAATACATTACCATTTTGGATTTGTAAGGATTTTCATAGGAGGATTAAACACCTCCTTTAGAAAAAGTTCATCTTAATAGCTGCCACTTCTCATCCACAGTGCCCTGGAGGTTCAGTAGAGGTCCAGGCAGCACTGCAAGTCAGAATTTTATTCAGCATTTCCAAGTCAGTCTCATAAAATTCAGGCAAGCCTAAATGAATGTTTGGGAAAGACAAGTTTTGTTGAAAAATATTCCTGAGCTGTATAAATAACGACAGCCAAACAGCAGGAGCAGGGTGTGGGACGTGGAGCGGCTGGAATAAATGCAAGCAAGGCACTCTGTGAGTAACAAGGCACAGCTATGCTGCGACCATCAACACGGGTACTACCTAGAGCAAACATTTTCAGCAGGGGATCTGTTTTAGCTGTGTTGAAACAGTAACATTTCACTGATGTAAACACACAGTGCTGATCTATCCCAGCTGAGCACCTGGCTCTTGAGCCCTCTTCAGATCTGCCGGAGCTGGACATCGCACCAGGCACAAACAAATAGAAATTACAGTCTGCAAACTGCACAACATGCTGTAACCACGCGAGCCAATTGAATACTTACCCTTTCCCAGGGAGGACAATGAGGCATGGGCTTGGAAACCTGCAAAGGCATGGTCTGAGCTCAGCTGCAGCCCCGAGGGGTCTCAGGGCCACCAGCCAATACACCCGAGTCCTGGTGCCCACCTCAGCTTGGGAAGTAGAAGCTGTGGCACCATGCAGAGGGTGAGAGGAGCCAGGTCAGGCAGAGCTCACCAAAGCTGGGAGGTGGGTGTGTGAAACAAAGGGTGCCACACAGCCAAGATTTCCAAACCCTGGCATGCAGTGAATTGGCTGATGGCACCCCGTCTGAGTTGTTTCCTCGAGCCAAATCACATTAAAAAGAGCTAAAAAACATTAAACATCTCCTAATATGAAGTTGCCTTGAAACAATGGCTGGAGTTGTCCCAGAGATGCTGTGTGAATATGGGAATTGCTCCATGTGATCCTGATGCATCCCCAAAACAATTTCCCTACTAAACTGTTCAAGCCAGCTGTGTGAAAGGCAAAAGAGGCAATGCTAAAGCCAGTAAAACTACTCTGAGAAAGGGCAGTGTGCACTGCCCTGTCACCCAGAACTGGGTAGGTAGCAGCAGCTGGAGGACAGAGAATCCATGCTTCCAGGGAGGCAACCCATGGAAGCAGCTGGATCACAGCCTCCAGGGTCCTTCCCCAGGCCCACAGCAGTGGCGCAGCAGCAGGACTCCATCTCTGAGCCCTTCGCCTCCCTGCATGTTCCTCTCTTCATCCCAGATCAGCTTTCCCCAGACTTTTGTCCAGCAGCCCAGTGCCTGTCTTTGACTTATAAGAAAAGTCCGTTTCTCTTCACTCTTGAGAATTTTTGGGAGCTGCAAACTAGTGCTCAAATTGTAGCTCCTCATATTGTAGACACTTACTGGATGGAAACAGGCAGACCAAAGGTGTGTCCCCAGTGCTACACCATTCATTTGTTCTGCTTGTATTCCAGCTAAAACAATCTAAGCTGGGATTCTTCCCTCCAGGCTGTTCTTTTTTGTTTCTGGGAATTAAGGATGCTAAAATCTCACCTCAGTTTCCCATATTTAAAATGGTTAAATAGATGCCGCCCTTGCTGGGGGAAGGAGGAGTGAAATGGAGGCATTTGAAGATGGAAGAATTAAAGATTATGAGGCACCAGGAGGTGTATCAGTGGGGTTTCTGTAGGCAGCAGAGATCAAAAGAAAGATCTGCATGGTCTAAACACACCTATATATATTAGGAGAGAAAAAGAAAAAAGACATAAAAAATATCTACTGTTATATTCTCCCTGTCTAGACATTAAATACAACAGAGAAGCACAATGTGTTCACTTACCTGAACACTTCCTCATAAAAACAGTTTTACTCCCTCACTTCTTCCAGCTAAGCATTATCAGAGAGCTTGCCTTCTATTTATGGCTTAAAATGTTGATTTTATCCTGTATTCAGAAAAAAAAATATGCGAACGAGCGTTTCTAGTCAATACCTAAATACTTCTGTCACAAAGGAGTCTTGTCAGAATTTCACGTAAACAAAATATGAAAATTTGAACCAGTGGCAGATCTAAAATTATAATAATAATAAAGAATATTTTACATATATAATAAATATTTCTCTTTTTTCTTTTTCCCCACACACTGGCAATATTGTCCCTTTACCTGGCTTCCCATTGGCCCAAATTCCAGACAGGGTATGTGAAGACAATATAGTTACTCACACCATAAAAAATGTATTTTTAGGTGTGGATTAAAAGATTATTTTCCCAAATCCTTGCAGGAACTTCCAGCTGAGACAACAGAAATTCACTCAAGTTCCTCAATCCTCCTCTGTGTTTATGGCCACACCTGCAATCAGCAGTGGCATAATAACCCCTTTATTTTGGTACTGATGATGATGGTGACAACTTCTACCATTCAGCCATTCACAGGCAAAAGAGACATGCAATAGATGACAAGAGAGATGCCACTTTTAAAAATTGTTAAGGTATTCATAGCTCCCCAAATTAGGATTTGAGTTTTAAATTATGAAAATATTGAGCTCTAGGCTTGGGAGCATGAAACTTCACAACCTCAAAGCTTTTCAGAACAACTTGGGAGAGCTGGTAAAGTTGCTATCTAAAAAATAGAAAAAGAAAAAAAAGGAAAAGGAAGGAAACAAAAAAAGTTTTGCATGTTTCAAACAATAACCTGATCCCAGGGTCTGACACTTCAAGGGGAAAATGAGCATTAGAGGACAAGTTATGGTAAAGCACATAAGAACACAGAGAACATATCCAGAAAAAGAACAATCCAGAAAGAGCAATAATTGAGTACTGATTATGGAACTAGAACATTGAGGGAATAATGATTGGAAATCACTGTGAAAACAAAAAAATAAATCTAAATAGCTCTTGTTTCTCCCAGTCCTTTTGTTCTCCTAAGGAAAATGATTTCCAGAAGAAAAAGACTGACTATGATGATGTTCCCTCTGTTTTGAAAGTGATTATCCTATAGGGATCAGTATTTTACTCCTCTTTATATTTGTAAAACTTTTTCCTTCTTCATGTGGATTTCAAATGAAGCACATTAGAATTGCTAATAACATTCCTTACTTAGCTAAGAATATGTCAGGTCAGTTCAGCAACAGCAGAGCTGGAACAGAAATAGATGTAATTATTCTGTTTTCTCTAAAAAGCATATTTGCAAGATCCTGCAAAGAAATGAATATTCAAAACAAACACACTGTCAGGAATCAACCACCACGCACCCCCCCACGA
>WEKY01027760.1:156215-191901 GCA_013390045.1 Picathartes gymnocephalus
AAGAAACCAAAACCAAAGAAACCAACAAAAACCAAACCACCCTTAATAAGTAAAGAAAGGAAATACGAACCCAGTAATCAATGCAAAACAACAAATTTCATTTCTGACATCAAGGAACAAGGTGAGGAAATGGAAATATCGGCCTTTGACAATGGAAGGGGAAATGTGGTAACTAGTGAATCCAATGAGTGACACGAACTGTGTTTCATGGCACCTTATACCACCAAATCCAGCCCAAAATATCAGTAAAACAGTCTGACAGCTGTTCAGTGGGGGATGTGAAATGACTTCAGGGATTTCTGTCTGGAAATGGCATCCATGAATTCACCTTAACAAAAAGAAGTTCTAAATAATTTGGTTTAGCATAAATATTTTTGGCTCGATATGAGAAATTCATTGATGGCATATAATTTGGTCTGCCATATACAGGCGGAAAAGTAACACACATTGATGGCCAGTGTGTGAAATTCTCCATCATTTTTCATTATAACCCTACAGGTACCTGCCATCTCTCCAATGGTAGGGGTCACACTGCATCTAGCCTAGGACTTACACAGATAGAAAAGGCACTACCTCATTTTACCAGCTTCTCTTTCAGTAATCAGCAACAGGCATGACACTCATCACAAAAGTAGATGTACTTGGTTTTATTCCGTGGGGCAGTACTCTATCCTTATACATGGCCTTGGAGCTATAAACTTCAGAGTGGTACTAGGTCACATTCTGTGGGTCTAAATATACCTAGAGCATTCCTTATATGGCTTATTATGGTCTGTCAACCGAGGTGAATTTGATTGAAAGTGTAAAATATCACAGCTGTAAAAAAAGGTTTTAGCCGCCTAAAGGTTTTAGTCTTATAGCAGAATTTAAAAAAAAAAAAACAACCTCTACACCATGTACATAGTTTTTAATCCTATTCTAGCAAAGAAGAAACTAATGCCAATTTCATGATACTGTTCATTTTATAAGCTGTACAAAGCCCCAGAGAACTGTACCTCCTTCCAAAAAGAAGGCAGTGAATTCTCAGGTAAATATACCAGCACTTGGAGTGTAACCAGATGCACAGATGATTGCTCACACGTCACACCAAAGCTTCAGTACAGAGGTGTGATTGCATCATGGCCCACCAGGGCCAGTTCCTCAGCCTCATCCCACAGCAAAACAGACTTTAAGGAACACAGAAGGTGATTTTTGGTCAAGTCTTTGCCAGATGGATCTAAGCTTAAATCACCTCTGATAGTAGGGAAGATCCTTGTACTGTCTCTCCCAAAAAAGGTTAGCTGAATGCTGATGGATTTACAAGACGGTTCTCTGACCATATTTTGAAACTGATATTCTAAGTTTACCAAATGCAGAGTAAATTCATTTTACTTTGAAAAACTGGAAAACATATTACATCGTTCTCTGAATCAATGGTGACATTAAGACTCGTCGGTTAATTATCAAAGAGATTATAGGAGCATCTTTGATTGTTTCATTAACTATACCAACAAAGCTTGCTCAAATTTATTTTCACACAATTTCCATGACAAGGCTATGAAAAACAAGGTGCTTCTGTTATTAAACTGCAGTTTCATTTTTCTTTTGCTCCGTCACTTCAGACATGCACTGAACATCAAGAGCCAATCTGAAGAGTAACTGGGATGTCAAACCCAGTGTGGCCTTGCTAAAGAAGTAAAAATCCTCACCTTTATACCCAAATCTTACAGGGCTCCTTATAGCTCTGTCCCTTGAATCCTTATAAGCAATTTAATTGGTATAAACTTGAAGCTCAATTCAAACTGGAAAAATCCCTTTAAGGTACTGGAAAATGTTGAAGGGTAAAAAGTGCTTTTCACTTCTCCTCTCAAGGAGATGACAAGGTGGAGTGAGGGATGCAAAGGCAGAAGTTTGACGTGAAAGGCCAGAGATATTGTAAGGCTCCAGAAGGAAGAGACACTCGGGAATACTCAGGAATAGGACTGTAAATTAGGCCTAATCATCTCCTTTGTTTTCAGTGGTCCTAGTTCGACAGGATACACTACTGAGATTTTGGCCTCTGGTTTAGTTTATGAGTTAGATTTAAGACTTAATTTTAAGTGCCAAGATATGACTTAGATTGAGGGCAAAGTTTCAGGTTTTAATAATTTGTGGTCTTTAAAATTAAAAGCAGGAGCTTCTCTTGGATTTTATTTTATCTGAATGGGAAGAAGTTCTTGCCTGTAACAGTAAATTGGACTCAACACCTATACAGCATTATTTTATGGTTTATTGGACATTTATTTCAGTGAAGTCTGCATCTGCATTGCATTAAAGTTGAACGGAAAGATACAAATGAAACTCAAATTCAGACCCAAGCAACAGTCAAGTCAGCTACGGAGCTGCTAACTGCATTTGTATTGATTAAATTTACATTCTGGAAATAATGAAACTACTGCTGCTGCATTTACCTTATCATGGTCCTAAATAAGGCAGAATTATTTTGTAAAAGGTAACAGTAATACTAAAAAGCAGGTTCGGGGAGAGAAAATAAACAAAACCAAACCCACAACTCAAACACACACAAAAAACCTCTTGCTCTTTTCCTCTCTCCCTCCCCAAAGCTACATAATTTACTCCCAGTCCATAAGGTCCTTAGTTCCAGTGATTGGGATGATGGATGGCTCTACTTCAGCTGCAGCAAGAGAAGATACAGCAATGCATCACTCTGCAGGATAAAACAATAGAGCGAACAAAGCAGCAGGACGATGTGGTGGGCAGGAAAGCCGGGGGAATTCTCTGCTGGTGGAAAAACAGGCAGCCCGACACTGGAGAGTGTAAAACACAGGGTGGAGGGGTTGCACTCATTGTGGGCATGCTTGTTGAAACCTGATTAGGAGGGGTGACCAACAACTGCAGCAGGGGAAGACCTTTTCTGCTTGAGTTCTGGTGTTTTTATGGGAGTAAAGGTTATAGTAGGTGTGCCATAGCCTGATTTCTGCCCATGTTTGTAATTTTAAATGTTCCAAAGTCAGTTGGGTCAGTTCACAGTTAATCTCTGTGAAAGTTAGGTGACTGAAATTTACCCGTGAAATTCTAGAGCAATCGATCAAAACATTTATGTTTTAATGTAAGCCAGTGTTCAAACTCAAATCCAGTAAATCAACAATTGCTGTGCTAAAGCTATCATAGCTCCTACCATAAAACTCAGCAACAAATGTAGTAAAAAAAGGAATACTACTATTAAATATTACATTTTTTTGGCAAGAACCAAAAGCACAAGTAAAGGCCTGAGGAAATTCTGAAGGCTTAGGTGAAATGCTTAAAACAACAAGACACATCCAAAATATATTCATGATTTATGTATGTTTTCAGCACATAATGCAGTAATAGTGAATTAATTACAGCTTTTAATTTAGATGATTCAGACAATATAAGGAGATAAATATAACCATAAACAAATAAATTTACATAATATACAACAAAATTCAAGGGCACTTTCTAATCCCTGGTGGGGGTAGAAAATACTGAAGCTCTTTGTTTGAATTAAATGCTGCAATAGGACATTTTTTGCACTTTTTACAAGAAATCATGTTCATCATCCAGAGAAACTCATATGAAACTCTTATGATTTTTCGTTGCTAAGCATAATAATACTGCTCACTGCTCAAGCTTTCTCTCATTTTCCGTGGTAAAACCTATTGTGCAGCATGTAGTTTTGCTGAACTTTAAACAATGAAATTGAGTTTTTCCCATTCTAGTGGAAGTCTGGTAGGAAATACCTCTATCATTTCTACAGCAAGATAGATAATACTTCACCCACCTGAGAAACTCAGTGAACATTCTTTGAACAGCAATGATATCTGCAGTTTTTTAGAGCAGTTTTATGACAGCTGGAAAAGGGTCTACTGATTACTGGATTTCTCTTGTACTTTTATTCTGCAATTCAACAGCAATTTACACAAATAAAATAGCTTTTGTAAATGCAAGTGTGACTTCAGTTAACTAAAACACCTTGAAAGTTGAGCCCTGTGGAGCAGAAACAAAGTTCTCAGAGGACAGCTCCTCTTCTGGGGATGCACCACCAACTTATCTGTAAACCCTTTGCGAGGGAGTCAAAGGGAATTCCAGGTTCACGGTGGAGAGGAATGCCCTGTCTAGGATGTGCATGCCCTGTCTAGGACGTGCATGCCTCCCACTCCCTGTGTGCCCTAGGCAAGCAGTTGACCAGGATTAGCTGGGCATTTCTTCTTGGTGAGGGAGCTGATTGAGAAAAATAGTTGAGCCCTACAGATGAAACGGAATCAATGTTTTTCTTGCTTTAACATCCAAAATACCATTAAGCACTCTCAAAATCCAGTCGTACGTGTGAAGTTGAACCCCAAAGTGAGTGTACACTTTAAACTTTTATCTTTTTGAGCCAGCTCCCAACATCCCTCAGTGACTGCACAGGCAAGATACACTCATTAATGTCTCTAAAACACTAAAACATTAGAATGGTGATAGGAAAGAAAAGCCCATCAGGAATTAATAATTTTTGCTTTGGAGCAGAGTTTTAATGGACTGCAGTTAAGTAAAGCCTATGACCTCGTATTGACCATGGAAGATGAAACAAAATATTGAATCAGTAAGGGAGTGCTGTTAATTTTGTACACTGAATAAAGAAAGGATCCTATGGACATAATCTACATGTTCATGTAATTACACATTAGTATATTACTAAATACATAGCAGAAGGACTGAGTCACAGCCTTGTTTTTTTGGTTTCCTGACTTCTGAATAGTGGATTTGACACGTTGTTTATGCTTTTGCATGTATTCAAGATAAATGTTCATATTCAACATGAATATTCAGAATTCCAGAGAAATTAAAGTTCTTCTGAATTGAAATTTGTCTTCCTGTTAGAACCTACTCATCTTGCATTTTTTTAACCCTCATATCAGAATATTTGCTTTTGTTGAATTGATCTGAAATACTGCTTTTAAAATCTGATCATTGAGCCTCTTATTACACTTCTCTTTCAGTGAATTATCACATTATGGAAAAGCCACAACGCCTTCTTTTAAGTAGGAAAACAGATGTTAGAATTTTGTTACTAAGATTGTAAAATCAAGCAATCATAACAAAAAACTGAAGGATTTGTCTTCAGCTGATGCCGCATCCCCTCCCCCTATCATCTATTTACCATAGTCAAATCAGGATAATTGAGAATATATTCTCTGCAATGGATTGGACTCCCTGTAAAATGACATTTCTTCTAGCAAAGACTGCCCATGTTCTGACTGCCATGTGCAAACCTGGTCATGCCATTCCAAAGTTTACATTTTAGTGTGAGACAAGGTACAGGGAAGGGGCAGAAAGAATGACTGTCATGTTTTCTTTTCTATAGAGGAACTGAGGTCAACTATAACTCTGCAGTTTAGAAATTAGATAAATGAAAGAACAGGCAAGAGATAATAAAATATAATATAAACTAAAACAACTATAATACAATAATAAAATATAATCAAACAACTGCCTCAAAATCATGAATGGCTTAGAGAACGTAAAGAAGAAAACATTCATGTTTATAATATAAGACAGAGGGAAGTCAGAGAAAGTACTACTCATGCTATAATTAGATGAAGTTACTCATTGCAGCAGCATTTTTTAAATCTGCTTAGAATATGAATGAGTAAAGAAGAAATTAGATAAAATGAAGAAAATCTCCATGAATATCTGTGAAACACAGTGATGTAACTGAACTTCTGGTTCATCAAATCACAAATTACAGTTTACTTGCAAATGAATGACCAATTACAGAATTTGGAGACTATATTGGAGAAAAAATTACCCCATGTTTTTTATTTCTTAAGATCTCAAAGATCTCATAATTTGACTCTGTCAGAGGCCAAATAGTGGGTTGTAAGCGCCTTTAGTCTGCTCCTAACTGCTGTATTTACTATGTAATAATCCTGGAGAAAGGTTTTAACTTTATATGCTATCAGCTGAGCTGGATCCTGAACGAGACAAAGAATGCCTTTACTTGAATATTATAGCAACATTTTCCCTAAGTGGGGAAAAATAACTGCTGTATTCATGAATGCCTCAGGTTGTTTTTATTGGTTGCATGGTTATTTTGGTTTTTTTTTTAAATTTCCATATGCAGTTTTTCCATTTCATATATGAAAGGCCACAGATTTTTCTTCATGGCCAAAAAATCTCCCATTACTTGTGTTTTGAAAGGTCTAGCAGCTACAGGGTTGGCTGAAACTTTTTGAATACAAGTCATGTATGCTTTACTAGGTGATTGAAGGGGGTCAGCTTGGCTCCAGCCTGCCTTTCTTTTACTTTCTGACTTGTTTATGGGTTTTCAGGAAATAGTTTTGATCACGTGTTGTGGAACCAAGTACGATCTGAGACTTCTCGGAGCCAGAAGCCGTGACTCCAGCTCTCTCCTGCTGCCCTTGCTGTCAGGCACCTGCTGTGTCTGACGGCCGAGTGCGGACACCGAGCTGCCAAAGCCCTCGGCAAGAAATCGGTCAGGCTCTCGCTCTCTTTCTCTAACTTTTATTTTAATTCCACCAAAGAGTTAATGTGCCGTTTGAATCCCAACAACGCCTCTGCCAGAGAGCCCTGACACTGGGCAGCGCTCTGCAGGCTCTCGGATCCCACATTAGGCTTAATGTGCTCTGAGAGTGGCGGGCACCTGACACGGCTCCAGAAGAGGAGGCGAGGAAAGAGCGAATGGGAGCCATTAGCAGGGTTCTGAACCCAGCAGAAACTAAAGCCTCACACACTCCAACTGTTCTCTGCTGTCACTGTGATTATTAACTTCATGATAACAATGAGTTTGTAAGCAAATTTGTAGCTCAGCTGGGGAAAAGATTGGAAGAGACTACATTTATTTTCTCTCTCATTAAACACTTCAAATACAACCGAGAGGAATTTTAATATTTAAAAAGAGAGATTCAAAAGCTATTTACATCTGGGCAGCTTATTCTAAAACCACCTCAGCTTATTTTTTCTCCCATGCATCTCTAATAAGCAAATACATGCTCACAGTTAACTCTAGAAGTCTTTGCTATTTAGTGAATATGGAAAAAATTTAAGTCTCTAAAGTGTTTCCGCTTAAATCTTCTCTCTTCTATTCCACCCTGGCCTTGTTCTTCTTCTCATTTTAACATTGTTAAGATAAGCAGATGAAGTCCTTTGTTGGTATTCATCGTAAAAATACAGGATTTCCCCCTTTCCAGAAGACATGCCACTACTAATTTGGCCGAAAACCATCACCATGTGTCAGGCTACTCAAGTCAACAGAAGCAGCCTACTGTGGCTGCAGGTCATGTTGTTGTTTTACTGTATATGGCTTTTGTTCCAACTGCACCACAGAAATCCTCCATTTTCCCAGAATGAACCGCCAGCTTTGTGAACTGAGAGAGGACAAGTCAGCAGGAAACAGCTCTTCAAGAAGGGACATGTTCCCTGGTCTGTGGGAGGATACTGGGTGAAAGGTACCAGTGAGACTAAAAGGTAGATGTAAGCAAGAGGAGTTCAGGGGGTAGGGGCTTCCTGGAAATAACAAAGCCCCTCAGTATCTTGAGGCAACTTATATAGCGAAGAGGTAAAAAGATATAAATATAGAACAATAGCAAAACTATTAATCTAAGTCTATTGCTAGTTTTTGACTGAATTACTTTATTTCACTAACAAAATTATTTTATTTATTGAAGGATAAAAGTATTTTCAGTAAAGCCTCATTGAGCTTACTAGGCATTTTTGTTTATTTTGCTTCTTTCAACACAGCAATAAGTGAGAGAAAAGAAGAAACATTCCCACTGCCTTTACTAAGGCTGAGATTATATTCAGAATAGTCCCTTAATTATCCTTACCTAGTATAGTCACTACTTAAAAATCCCACTCAATAGTTAAGGAAGAAATCTCTTTATAGTTACTAATTAAGCACTAATGGCAGATAAAGCTTACTGGAAGAGTACAATGCTGTTTTCAACTGTATTTCCTCCTTGAATATCATACATATTTTCTCCAACATTTGGCTAGGCAGGTGGCCAGCAGGCACTGTCAAGATAATTTATGTCTCTTGTTTATTTGAATAATTAAAGTAACAACAGCACTGGAACCCTGCAATTTTTGCACAACCCCAGCTTGCACAACAATTTCCCGTTCCTTCTACTCTCGCCCTCTTCTCCCACAAAAGAAATTCCATGCATGAGGAGGAGGTTCCTAATGAATCAGTAAGGTCCAAGGAAGCAGATCTTAGTGAAAGGAACAAATTTCTGTGCACTTTACCAACACAAGAAGAAAACCCCAGTAGCAACTTACAAATCAGCCTCCTACCCCATGTATCAAACCTCTCACACCCACCTCAGTTGCCTCCTTCTGCAGGGAGCTCCGAGGACATCCAGCTTCACCCAGCCCTGCTGCTCATGTGCAGCCTTTGGCGACTGACTGTGACTGCCTGCTGGGTGTGTGTGAGCAGATCCAATTCTCCTCTTTCTGAAGGACAGAAGGGTTAATGCAAAAACCGTAACCTCGAATTTTTACCACGAAATGAGAACCAGTATCAAGGGGCTCTGAATCTCGCTTCAATTCTCACCCCATCGTGGCTTCTCTGTGGCTGCACCTGCTCACGTGGAAGTGAAGGAACAACTGAATGTAATCTGGATTGATTCCTGTGACCAGCTAATGGGAAGCATTCTACTGATTTTGGTCAAAAAACCTGGTCAGGCTAAGAGGCTTAACATCACTGGCCACAAGACAGGCACACTTAACTCACAACAGGCCTACGCTCTTGACAGGTCTCTGTATATTTTCTTTGTTGTTACCTTTCTTTACTAGAGAATCCTAATTTTCCCCACGTTTCAGGAGGTTTTTCTGAGATTCACGTGGTATGTGGATGTCTCCCTGTGCTACAGCAACGTGGCTGGCCTTGCAATGCAACACAGCTGCATTTGATGGGTGTCTTAATAGCCCTCCTATACCTTTTCAAAAGTGTCAGGTGGTTGTAAAAGATGAGAAAACAAAGTGATCTCACTGAAAGCCTTTTTTTTTAATGTCTGTGAAGTAATTAGGAGCCCCAAGTCCTGTCATCACAAAGGGGCAAATTCTGAAGCAACATAAATTATATAAATAGCTTTGCAGATGAGCACATTAGCCAAAAGAGGTCTGTTTTTCCTGCTAGGCAGAATTATTTTGTACCAGTATGGGGGAACCAAACCTTTGGCATACTAATCCTCGATACTGGTGGGTGGCATTATAATCCTGGTATTATTGTTTATATTCTCTGGTGAGTAATGTCCAAGACCACGAGCTGTAAGGTAGCAAGTTCCTTTAGTTAGTAAAAGATTTTAGATTGTCATGTTCAGAGAGTTCCTTCTGGTATTTTTTTAACCTCCATCCACATCTCTTCCTATAAGTTTAAAAAAAAAAGGCCAAAACTGTAAAAACAACCAATCAATAGATGTTAGTTAGTGTGATACTTCTAACATGACCGCTCGTTCTCTTCCTCCAATAAAAAATAAAGGATGTGCAGAGCAGGGTTACAATTTATGGAGTATTGCCAGTCAGTCACTCAGTTTCAAGAATCAGGATATTCTGCCTGTGTTATCTGCTGATTCATCACATGACTGAATATTTTTTCTCTTTTAAAAGGCAATATTTTGAGACCATACATCTATTTCTTTGGGGAAGTCCAGAGCAAAATCAGATGTCAGACATATATAAATGAGATGCTAAAATATGGTAAGCATATCTGACAGTTCAAAATACATTATTTCTTTGCTATCTGTCTCAGTGAATTTCTGAAAGAGAAAATAATATTACCTCCTTTATTGCAAATTGTATTGTGAGACAGGATAGTTTTGTTCTATAGCCCTGGTAATCTTCTTGTATTTGTACTACTAGAGATATTGTTTTTCATCTGGGACATTTCTTGACTTGAATTCTACTTCTTTCAACTTATCAGTCCAGCAACAAAAAGCTTTTGTTTTGGTAGGCTTCATGGTTTTGGAAGAATGTTTCTGCCGTGTTGGAGACCCTGACACCACATCTCTAAGTTTACAACTGAGTATAACAGTCTTGGTGCTAAGCTGACCTTTGCTTCAAGAAAATGTATTTCTTAAACTTCTCAGCTAGATTTTTCTTCTGAAAAAAAAAACCACCAACCCCCCTCAAAAAACAAAAACAGCAACAAAACAACAAACAAAACAAAAACAAACAAACAAACCAAAAAAACACGCACACAGAAAACCAACAACCCACCAAACAAAAAATAAAGGATTGAAAAGCACTCTGTTCAGATAATTGGAATGACATTTCTGTAAGTATTTCTGGGTTTGGTGTTCTGTTTATTTTCTTATTCAGCTTCTCATTCTTTTGCTTTCTTATTCTGCTTTCTTTTTTCTTAGGTTTTGGTATTCTGATTATAGCTCTAGAAAACCTATCCTTTTCAAAGTGCTGTTCATTATCAACTGTTCCAGCTATTATTCTGAAAAAATTACAAGCCCACTCATTCCCTTACAGAAGTGCTACAGTTGAAAGTTGTTTACACACATGTGAATGTTCATGCTCATATTTATTGATAAATATATATAAATTCCTAGAGGGAGTCTCCAATTTCAGTATAAATACACTTAAAAATGTACAAGACAAATTTAAACATACATATGATTACAAAAATACCCCCTTAAAATTAATATTTAAAGGAAATAAATTCCTTTAAAACTGAGGTTCTGCCATGGTTAATCTATTTGATTCAAATAAGGAATTGATCTCAAATGCCTTACAGTTTTGTTAGAGGCAGGCCAAGCACCCTATGTGAGTTCAGGACCCCGTGTGGTGATTTCCTCTTAGCAAGCAGCAATTACAAGGATTAGGGGCTGAGGCTCAGCTCGGAGGAGATGAGAGGTATTTAGCCATTTCCCTGGCATTGCTTCGGGGCACACAGACAGGCTCCCATGGGCCCTGAGCAGTGGAGCCTCTTGCACCAGCAGGCACCAGAGCAGGTCCCTTTTGTTGCTGCTGCTGCAGCTCCAAATGTCGCATACCACAGGTGATGCTCATTACGGGATCTAAAGGGATATAAAGGAGAGCAAGGATTATTGCTGATGGTGGAGTGCCAAAGGTTAGTGAAAAGCTGGATTGTCTGCTGGACCAGGGTAGATAAGAACACAAAAGGGCACAGAAATGGATTTGAATACAGTCACTTATCAGTGTGCCTTTTAAACTACATTATGCTCCGTATAATGGTGTGCTGTTAGCACTAAAACTGGGAATCTCCTTTTATGAGTGTACTAATTTATTAACATCAATTCGTGTCACCATTTTAGCATCTCCTCTACTTTCCTGAACCAAGGAATAAGACACCAAGTCAGCTAAAGTCAGACAGAATTCGAGTGGTTCTAGTTCTTTTCAAACAACTATTTCTTTCTGCTGATGTAGCTCTCTGTTGGCTCCTGTATTGTTTTCTCCACAATAAAAGCAAAGAAGCACACATAAAACAAAGATGTTTATGATTTGGAATAAATCGTAGCTTTATTATTCTTTATTACTGGAAACCATCCAATTATTATGCAAAAGAATAAAAAAAAAGGGATCATTTATATACCATACTGTTAAATTTTATATTGAGTGGTATGATAAAATAGCCAACTGGGACAATGGGTGGGGAATGGGAGGAATGCCACATTTTATTTATGTCATGTTTATAGTAAGCTATGTTTATCCTTTTTTGTCAGTTAAAGGAACATTAAATAGAATTATCTTGGATTTATGGTGAGTAATAAAGCAGACTTTTTTTTCCATGAATGCTCAATTAGATTAAAGTGTACAGTCACAAGAGCAAATATGCACCTATTTACAATTCCTTTCCTGAGGCCATCCTCGTGTTCCTCTCCCGAGACTGCAAGAATCTGGAAGACTCTGGACAAAACAGTGACTGTGTTTACTGCAGCACATATGTAAGCATAATGCAAGACTGGTAGGACTGAACCATGGAGTGGAATCATGAAAGAGAATGGAAAGGATACAAAAAATATGTTAGCACCAGACTTAAAGAAAAGAAACACCAAGTGGAGATTTCTGGAGAAAACTATCACTCTGGCATAGACTCTGAAATTTTGCTCAGAAAGGGATGTCATCTAAAATCAGGGTACAGATTTACATCTTTTTTCCTGGAACATGATATCCCTCAAAACTCTTAGAATGTGAAGATTGCCATTTCAAACCACACCTGGTACCCTTTTTTTTTCTTTTCTTACTTTAGGGTTTTGTCCTATTTAAGAGCACACCTTTGTGAAACAAGGGAAAGCTAAGCAGGGTCAAGTTTCATGTTTTTCAACAAGGTTAAACCTGCAGTTCAAGTTTGGGGATTTAGTATGTACTGTTATGTATGCTCATATACAAGATAAAGGGAAAAAAAGACCAGTTGTTTGAATCAGTTAATCTCAAAACATTCTGTGAGGCTTAAATTCTGGCTCAGTCTATTGAATGCCATTTTTAGATTAGCTGATAAAGTGTCTGGCCATTGCTGTCACAAAAAAAGAAAAAAATTCAATTCATTAAGATCATTTTGTGCTGCCTCACATGCTGTCTTCAACATAATTTTACACTGAGCTTAACTTGTTGCACAAGGACTTTGCCACACATCAGGCAGGTAGCACAGTGATGTTGCCTAAAAGGAGTTAGAGCTGGGAAAATGCCAGACCTCCTGGGACCTAAGCAAGACAGGTAATTGATGGTGCCATGGCCAGCAGCTCTGAAACCTGCTGTTTCTCCTCATTTCTCTTTAATCCACAGCAGAACATCATTCATGCTGTACTAAGAGCAAGGATTATATTATCGCGTGCTGTACTTCCAAACAGACTCTTCTTAGTGACAAACAAGTGCAGACCTTTAGGATTCTGCTTCAGTTTCATGCCAACAAATGGTAAAGGTGTAAACCTCTCTGGTCTTTAATACCTGAATTTTCCATGCCTCTTTAGCCTTCCTATGTGTCTTACAGAGATATGCAATCAAGGAGCTATTTTTCAAAATTTTATCTCTCCTACAGAAAATAGCTGAAACAATAGGGCAGGCTTTAAAAATCATCTTGCTCACTTTGTTGAAAGTTATCTGGCAATCCCTATTGCTTCAGATTTTCTCAGTTCAAATTTATTAGAGTGAAACATGTTCATTTATGATGGCCTAGGATGTAAGTCATTGCAAGAAAATAAGTTTTATTTAGCTAGCACAGAAAGGTAATATTTATTATATACGCAAGTGCTACACATTTCTATTATTCATTAGAGTGACAAAACCCTATGTGCTTTCATTTTTTATCAGTGCAGAAATACCTTTGGTGTTCGTGAGACGAGGAGGGCTGTGGCCTTCCAGAGCCAATGTGACTGACAGAAGTCTGCATACACAGCAGTCACGTGCAAAATTCTCAGACACCTCCAGCACCACAAATCGGTCTGTGTTACACCCCAGTCACTTGTTCCAACAGCTTTTCTGTGCTGAAGGTACATAATCCTCCAGTGTCTTCCTCCAGCTCTACACAGAGAGTCACAGAATCATTTTGTTGGAAAACAGCTCCAAGATGATTGAGTCTGACCTTTGACTAATCACCACATTGGCAACCAGGCCAAGGCACTGAGTGACACTTCCAGTCATTTCTTGAACACTTTTAGGAATGATGACTCCACTACCTCCTTTGGGAGCCTGTTCCAATGTTTTTCAACCCTTTCTTTGAAGAAATTATTCCTGATGTCTGACCTGAACCTCCCCTGGCACGACTTGAGGCCATTTCCTCATCCCGACATTTGTTACCTGGGAGAAGAGGCTGACTCCCACCTGGCTGCACCCTCCTGTCAGGGAGGTGTGAAAATGTTCCCTCTGAGCCTCCTTTTCTCCAGGCTAAACACCCCCAGCTCCCTCAGCTGCTCCTCATCAGACTGGCGCTCCAGACCCTTCCCCAGCTCTGTTCCCTTCTCTGGACACACTCCAGCCCTTCAATGTTTGTCTTTGTAGTGAGGGTCCCAGACCTGGACACAGGATTGAAGGTGTGGCCTCAGCAGTGTCCAGCACAGGGGCACAATCACTGCCCTGCTCCTGCTGCCACACCACTGCTGATCCAGACTGCTCTTGGCCGCCTGGGCACACCCTGGGTCATGTGCAGCTGCTGTCCACCAATACCTCCAGGTCCTTTTCCCCTGGGCAGTTTTCCAGCCACTCTTCCCTAAGCCTGTAGCACTGCCTGGGGTTGTTGTGACTCAAGTGCAGAACCCAGCACTTGGCCTTGCTGAATCTTATACCATTGGTCTTGGTCTGTGACTCCAGCCTGTCCAGATCCCTCTGCAGAGCCGTCCTACCCTCCAGAAGATCAACATTCCCACCTAACTTAGTGCTATCTGTGAACTCACTGAAGGGTAAACTCAATCCCCTCATCAATATAGGCATTGAACAGGACTGGCCCTGATACTGTTAGCCTTTGGGAACCTTAGCTTATCCCACAAACTACTCAAAAAGAAATAAGGAATACCAGAGAAAATTTACGCAGTAGCTAACCAATATCCCTTTGTATCTGAAGTAGCCAGCTCTGCTCTGTGTGTTCTCTCAGCAAACAGCACCAGGGCCGTCACCCCAGCACCAGGGCTGTCTCCCTGCAGGCCAGGATGAGGAGCTGTGCCATTCAGGGGCAGAGAGATTCCTGCTGAAGCAGCCAGCTTTGCCACAGGGCTCGTGTACAGCACAGCACACGCCTCTTTACAGCATCTCCGTGGGATTTTGCCCTTCCCTGCTGCTCCTCTGAACCAGCAATTGTGATGCTGGGGGTTACACCAGGCTGTTTCAGGCACCTGTATTGTTTGGCTGAGAGACAAACACCTCTCCAAAAGCCACCACAAATAAAACACAGAGCAAACACATAGGAAATGTTGTTTCCTGACCCTGATGGTTCCTGTGAATTGCGTAACGCTTATACCTCAAATAGCTTCATTCCTGGTGCAAAATGCCCTCCTTCCCCAGACTGACAGTACCTGATGATACCTTCCAGTAACTTCCCAGATCTTACTTGTTTGGCCACTGAGAAAAAAACAAGTTAAACAGTCAGAAAAAGGTGGAAAAGTTGATCAGCAAGGAGCATTGTGGCCAGTCGGTAAACAAACCCTCTCTCCCTCAGTAGTGATTAGTCTGCTACAAAGACTTATGGTAACAGTGCTTCAGCTAAAGAACAATGACCTGCATAAAACTTATTTGTAGCTTAGGCAGTTTAACTAGAAATTTAAGTCATCGGTAAAGCCTCTTTTAAGTTTTAATTTAATTTAATCTTCTCCTCAGGGCACGCAGTATGCACAGGAAGAAACTATTATTATGTTTTTAATGAGAGAGAAAAAAAAAAGAAATAAAGTTTGTTGAGACTGTTGGGGACGTGGAGCAATGCTGAGGTGGGGGCTGGGGGGAGCTGAGTAGTTCAGAAATCCTTCAGGTGAACCCTAGAGAGAAAGTGACTTTTCGGCTGATGGCACCAGAGATTGTGGATGAATGGAGGCAGATCACGAAAGCCAGATATCAAAAGAGAGATCAGACCAAGCTATTAAAATGTACATTTATATTGCTAAATATTTTTAGGGTTGCCGAGCTGAGGCAGCTAGGAAACAGCACATCATGGAGAACATTGATTGAAAAGCTCACTGAGTTGGGAAAGAATTTTTCATTTCGTAAGTCATTTGCTGTAACCGTTCCAAAAAGTCAGCAGATTTTTAAAATTAATGAGAGTTGTTCTGTGATGAAGTCTGGCTTGATGGCCACTTCCTTCCCTGAGTTTCCTCGGGAGAACTGAACCTCATCCTTTTGTGCCATTAAAATTTTTTGGGCAGTAATGCTAATTTGTTTGGCATGTATACAACATAAGAAATTATCTTACCCTGTTTATAGAATCCCATACAGATACAATGCTTTCCAGAGATTTTAAGTCTAAGGCCAAGGAGCTTTTTCTCAGCAGCTGATACAATGTATTGAATAAACAGTGGAGCATAAGAATTGCCATTACAAACTGCAACAACTGCATTTTTTCAGCTGTGGAGACCTGGAAGTCTACTGTTTTTTAAATTAATACAGTGTTACTATTTATTTAATTATGTCCTGGTAGCTGTTTAAGTCTTCAAACAAAGGATAAAAATTCCCTTGCCGTATTCTACTTCTGGTGTGGAAAACAGACACTAGATAAAACAATGAACATGTCTGTTACTCAGAATGGGCATTTGCATCGTTCTCCATTGATCACTATCCAGTACCAAGTTTGATTTCACAGTAAGATACCTCAGCATACGTACCAGTCAAGCCAAAGCCACTTCAATAAATACCTGCCATCTCTTTGACATAGTATAAAACCAAAAATCTCATTTTCTTAGTACATTGCCAAACATTAACTGATTTTAGCAAATTTTAGGAACCTAGACAGGCTTTCTCTTCTACAAAATGCAGGCATCTGTTTCAAAATGAAAACTAACAGGACTTATTCTCAGTAGTAACTTGCTCATTGACCTTCTGCTCATTGAAAATTTTCCTTTTAGTAAGATCCAGGAAAACCTCCAGGACATTGCATATAAAGGTGTGAAAGTATAAAAAATAATAATTAACACCTAACATTTGCCAGGTTGTTGGAAATAATCTAGTTACTAATACTCTACTGAGAACCAGCAAGGGTTGTGAGGACCAACCTGCCACGTGCAGCCTGGACTGTTGTCCTGTACGAGTTATTTTCTCTCTGCTGCCTGAAAGAGAAGTCCAGATGACAACTCTGCAGCTAACGTAAATCAGAAGGAATAAGTGCCACCCCTAGCTTCTTGTGCATCAGATGCAATCTCAGCTATACACTGCATTGTCACCGAAATTGCTGCTGTCCATAAGCTCATGAGGGCTGGAGATTTCATTTTCCTTGTGTTTATTACTTTTATTACATTACGTTAACAATAATAATGTATATTATGTCATCCTGCTACTGTATGTCTTGCCTTTTCCTTCTTTCACTTCAAACACCAGGAAAAATGGTGTACTGATTTGATCAATTAATTTGCATATGCATTTTACTTTGCAAATTATCTCACTATTCCAGAGATTTAACCAGTCTGGACCACTATCCTATAGCAGTCATGGCAACTGTTTTGTTTTGTCAAATGAAAGAGCTTTTTTCCCAACTTTTATTTTTATGTCTCTTACTGAAACAAATGTAATTATGAAGAAAATAAATTTCCATGACAATCATTCAGAGTTTTAGTTTAATTCCTAATAGTTTAATATAAGTTCTAATTTCTAAAATTTATTCCGAGTGAAATGTAAATGTAAACAAAACCAGAAGCTTTTAAGACAATTTAATCCACAAATTTTCTGGTCACAAAAATTAAGTGTTTCCAATTCTCTTCGTCAACAGTCTCTTTTATATTTACATATTTCACAATCAGAAATCAGAAATCTAAATTTTTTTCTTTGGAAATAAAATTTACTAGAAGATATAGGGCAATTTACTTAGGTCAAAATCAGCAAACCTTTTTCATGTATTTCTGTTTACCTCTGCCTCATATGGTCTTCTTTTTGAAGAATCAGAAAAAAAATATCAAGGAGAACCAGAAAAATATGATTATGGGAATACAAGGAGAGAAGGGTAACAGAAGGGTGGAAGTGAGACGCTGGTAAGCACTGGGACATAAAAAGAGCTTGCAGATTTGGGCCAAACAGCATCCACGGGGTGGGGCAAGAGAAACTGCTGCATAAAGCTGCTTGTAGGATTCCTGGCAGCTGTGTTTTCCTGGTTCATCTTGTCACAGTGTAGGTGCCCTTCTTACCTCAGCTCAGCTCGCCCTGTGTTGTCAGTGTCCAAGGCACTCTCATTCCTCAGCAGTCAAAGAGATGGAGGACCGGCAAAGCTGGAGAGAGAAAAAAACCCAAAAATCTGTATGAGGGCAGGAAGAAAGTGCTACTGCACTCCTTCCAAGGCCCTGATGGTCTTCTTGAGGTGCCAGGCCCAGACTGTGACCCTTCTCTTCCCCTCCTCTATCTCAGAGGTCTCTCTGCTACACCACAGTGCCTGGTGTAGCATTCTTGGTTGTCGTAACATCCACTGCCATTTCAACACATTTAGATTCTTTCATTGACATCTGTAATGGGGAAATTCCCTCCACAAACCTGCTTGGCTGGGAACACAGCAAATTTCTCTAGGACTGCAAACACATGAGCCATTCTAACCAGGATCCTGTTCTTCCTCATTTCAGGGGCTACCCACTGTTTTCTCTTCCCCTCCTATGACATGAGGTGACACATGCCTTCGTTAGCCCAGCAGGCAAAGCCCATGCCAAAAGAGGGACGTCTCCCTGGAGGTAGCACACCTCCCTGAAGGCCCTGGAACAGCTGCAGCTGACCAACCAAGACGGCAATACAGGCAGATCAAAAAGGCTGAGGTGAGGACGAAAGATACAGAGAGGACCAGCTGGTGAGGTTAATCCAAGGGGAGTTTATTCTCAAGGATGGTCAGCACCAGACAGGCCTAACCACCAAGGCTCTTTGCCTCTAAGAGGGCTAAGCCACAAGAGCTCAGCAACTCTGAGAGGATAGAACCAAGATAGCTCCAGAACACAGGAGACAGGGGTTTTTATATGGGGAGCATCTCAGGGGTGGAGTCAGGGGTACAGCCAACAAGGGTGACTTGAGGGTGGAGAGGCGAGGTGAGGGACATTCACAGTAACCAGTGGTGGGACAGGGAGGAGGGGATACAGCAAAACCAGCGAATCAGTAACAAAATGACAGAGAACTTTCCAGGCATAGAGGAAGGGCTGCAAGGGGATTGACAACTTGGAGAGAGAGCAACTTGCTTAACCATGGGAGGGGCTGGGTGACTGGCAACTGGGAGAAACCAAGTACAGTAAACCAGAAGGGGAAAACAGGAACAAACCAAACAGGGGTACAGACATAAAAGTCCACGGCAACAATGAGGGACCCTGAGCACATGTGACCTTCTCCTGCTGCCCCGCATCCGTTCTTTGGAAGGGAACACTGTTTTTTCAGGCAGTGGGGACACACTCCCCACAAACATCACCTCTTGCTGAAACCTGCAGCGTTCAGGGACATCCACGAGACTTCTGTGGCTCTTCCTGATCCTTCTCCTCTGCTCACGCCCTTGTGTCTGCCTCTCCTCCCAGCCCAGGTCACTTCACTGTCCCCCCAGCCGGTCTCTGCCAGAATCCTCCCCCTGGACCCCCCTGTCCCCTCTCCAGGCTGCCTTTTATATGGAAAGTGGCTTCCCCACACATTGCTCCCCAAGTTGCTGCTCATTCTTCTCCCTACCAGGCTGTCTCACCCTGTCTCTCAGACACGGCCTAATCCCCTGCTCTTTGTCTGCACATGGGCTGTAAACTCTTCCTACATGGTGCTGCTGCTGCTCTCACGTATTTGCTCAGGCCTCTAAGTCATTGCTTTATAAAGGACAAAAATCGTTGCTTTGCCTCCAGAACTATTAGTCTATTCAGGTACCAATTCAAATGCTATTTAAATGACAATTGGGTTCACAGAATATGGCTTCCAAGTATTTTAATTTGATTAGGAATCAAACCTTCTTAATTACTTTTACAAATAATTCCCATTTTCCAGCTGGAAATAGAGATAAGCTTGTGTGTATATATATTTTGCTCTGAGATTGGAAAAAAAACCAAAAAACGGTTCTATAATTGTGTATCTGAGAAATTGGACAAAAGAGAGATGACAACTTTTAAAGAATTTAAAAGCAGATCTGATTCTGGTAATAATCCCTAAAAAAACCCACTAATCACATTAGCAGAGAATAATCTGTAAAGAGTAAAACAAATTAAGCGCACATCAGAGCAAGGGAGAAGTTGAATAATTTGGGGGATAGATAAGCGATTAACCCAATGAGATGACTGAGTTAAAAAAGAAAAATAAATCAGAAAAAAGTAAATTCACAGCAGGTGTCAAAATCCAAAGATGACACTATGATTCTTCTTACTATTTTACAATAAAGATACATGCATGGTTAGTTTAAGGGTATTGGTGAGATAGTCCATAATATGCTAAAACCAGGAAATTGAAATCAATTTTACTTTAAAATCTTTATCTCTACACTACTTAACAGACAGTAATTTGAAAAATTACAAGAAACATTAAATTATTACAATGCATGTTCAAGTTTTTGCCCTTCACACTCCCAAATGTGATACTAAATAACTTTGTGGAGGAGCTATATAAGGAGTAACAGACACAAATGTATTAAATTTTAACCAGGTACAAAAACTAAGCCAACTATTGCTGCTTTTCCAGGTCTGTGGTAGAAATAGCAGGAGCAGCTAGTGTCACACAAAGAACAGCTGTGGTACTGTACAAAAGAAAGAATAGGACAGAGAGCGGCGGCAACCAAGAGTATTATAGAAAAATGATATCTCTGAGGGTCTCTTTTCCTATTGATTAAAAATGATAAATGATTCTTCAAAGAAATCATAAGCTATAAAAAATAGATATGAGACTTATGGTTTTTTCCGGTTTGGTCACTCTGAAATATAAACAGAGTAAATATTTTAGTTGTGTATAGACGCATTTTTTTGCTTTTAATTTTTTAAATTGTTGAAATTTCTCCTGGAATTACAGGCAAAATATTCCCATGCCTCATGCACCACAACCTGTTATAGCTTGGAACAGAGATGGTGCGCAGTGCTCACCTGACTCTAAGGTGGAGATCTTTTCCCATGGCTGACAAAACACACAACTAAATCATCTCCATGCCCAACTACCTCCCTGCTGCAACTCTCTGCTTAAATGCATCATGGACATAGCTCTGAAAAGGAAACACCAACTATAATCATGACCTTCTGACTCCTGGAAAGAAGAAATGGCACGGGCTCCTGGCTGTTTCCACACCTTCCGTCCTCTACAGCTCACTTCATTGCTAGTCCCTAGCTCCCTGAGGGTAGTCCCAGTGCTTGAGTCGTCAAGATGGAGACAGGATTAAGTAAGCCATGGTTGTGGAGAAGAGAGAAGCAAGATGCCACATCCTGTATTTGCTCTGTGACCAAGCAAGCACAGAGAACCCCACCACAAAGCTGCTCTGATCTGCGGGTCCCCTCCACACTTACTATTACAACACGTCAGAGATGTTTACTTTTCCTTTACTTGTGCTGGGATTGGACATTGACTTACAGTAAGTTTTGCTAGGATTTAAATTAAAAGCAACTATTTAAAATTCATTGTCAAGTGGGGCAGCTAAAATAAAATCAGAATAAATAAAAGTTAACATTTGTACTGCCAATGCAAACACACATTTTCTTTTTAACAGTTCAACCATACAGCCTATGTAGCAAAACACTTCCTAAACCTCATTGAGATGAACAGGGCTTAAGAATATACACATAAAGTTAGGGATTTGTTGGCTAATATTAACCTAGGTTGAGGTAAGTATTGGGTTTTGACCAATAACTCAACATAAATCTTACACATGATACATAGTGAATCTTGAGTTCTTTAATAATTAAGCATCTAGTCCAAGTTATGTAAAAACTTCAGGATCTTTCCAGATGCCCACACCAGCCGTTTCCAGAGGCAGTCAGAGTAAGATGCAAGTGAATTAAGACACCCCTGTGTGCTAGTTTTGACTTGAGGTGCGTTCTGGTCAGGCAGACTGGAAGGCACATCTCACAGCCCAGCACTCACCAAAGCAGCTGCCCCTAGAGTTACAGAATCACAGAAGGGTTTGGGTTGGAAGGGACCTTAAATATCATCTAGTTCCAACCCCCAGTTAGGTTCAGTTGTAGACACCCATTGGACATACACAGCCCTGTCTGTCTTCGCTGGTGACAGACAATGACTTCAATCACAACAGTTGTGGACGATGCATCTCCTCTGCTGGGTGGAAGAATAAATTTTCAGTGCTGATTTAAGGAATAAAAGTATTTGGAAATCTTAAACAGTTCAGAAACAGGTATACCCTCATTTTTAAACTGAAAACTACCTCATGTTGAACTACAATCTCTCTGTATAATTGCTGCTTAGATAAAGGGATATAGAAGCCAAACTGGAACTGATTTTTTTCTCTAAATAAGTCCTGATGGTGCGCAAAAATTGAAGTTAACACACATAACCATACACACATACATCTATAGGTACACAACCTTTCGTATTTAAAATATAAAGATATATTCAGAGAGATTTGCATTTTGGTAATTTTGCTATATGGTAGATATATTTGTTTACAGATTCTGCACTATTCAGTAAGGCAACAAAAGCAAAAAATGGGTTCATCAAGTCAGTCACTGAATGAAAGTGTGAGCATATAATTTCATTTTTTTTCTCTTTTCTCCAGCTGGTTTCAGCACACTGAGAGAGTTTCACGTGTTCCTTAGACTCCTAAAATGGCTTCAATATAACCTGACACAGACAATTTCAGTCTAACAATAAAGGAAATCAAAATACATGATGTAGAATCATTCAGAGCTGCTGGGATTTTAAAATCCCATGCCCTTTGAGAAACTTTCAAAATAAATGAAATGTTTTATTAATTCTTACAGCTTAATGTACAGAACTAATAGAGGTGTAGTCCATTCATCATAAAAATCTTTGTCTTCTCCCATAATGCATTAATTTCCTTATACAGACAGATTGCATGGCTATGTTTGTATGACACTTTTCTCCCACTCAGATCAATTCTAAGACCTCTGAACTAAAGAAAATCATCTTTCTAAATGGAATACTAATTTTAGCTAAGCTGCTTTTGAAGACTATGCTCTTTAAAAAAAAAGCCAAAGCTCCATACAAAAGGTAGGGAGAAGAGGGAGAGTGTAGCTGATGAAATGCAAATGAGGCTTTTCTCAGACAGCTGGCTGCTTTGGGATGACATGTGTGATGAATGGCTCTTAAAACATGAGCAGGCATCAAGCTCCAATTCAGTGTCAGACTGGCAAAAACAGCAGCATTACTGGATGCTTCCTTTAATTAATGCAACACTTCTGCATTAGCCCGGACACTGCCGATAAATGGGGAAGAACTGATATCAGTGGTAATATCAGAAACCTTTCAACCTTGAAGCTGGGATGCATTAGCCAAAAGCTGCGGTATCGTAAAAGGTTTAATTGTATTTGTAATGTACCAGTGCACCATGACAAAAATGGGAGATAGTGTAGGCAGGACAGAGTGAGCCAGTGATAAATGAGTGTGAGTGAGCGATTATAAAGCAGGGAGGAGTGTGGAAACAGACAATAGACAGCAGAGGGGAAGGGGCAGCAATGGGGCGTTATGATAGCAACAGCTACCCTAATGTGAAAAGCAGGTAACAAGAGAAACCTGGTTATAGTTTTGAGAAGGGCTACAAGCACAAAGCAGTTTAGCATAAATCTTTCCTCCTAAGTAGGTTTCATTGACAAAAGTGAGATTTACCACTGCACCTACTCCTAGCAGGACTTCATGGGGAAGGCTTCGTGAGCTAGTTATCTACTGCAAAGCATTACAACTCACTAAATCAAACACACAGCACAAGGTTTTCTATTAATTGCATACCATAGTAATAGGATACACACACTGTTCATCCATTGTGCTGTATTTTATGTTTTCTGCCACAACATACCATAAAATTCCCATGCAATTTTTATGCTGTCACACAGTCAGCAAGTGTATGTAATAATAGTAATAACAGCTTTCTTGAGTTATCTGAAAATAAGGCTTATCTTCCACTGAAATTATCAGAGCATTTCACACAGCAAGATTACAAAACATTCATGTGCAAGGTGTTCCTGTTTTGTGATTGCCATCAGTTGCAAACATTTCTGAAGACCCCATCTTCCTAGCAAGTAGGCTAAGGCACATAATTAAGATTAACAAGTTCTGGTGAGGTTTTTGAAAATGGTCTGTGCTTAGTGTTTCTGAGAAAGGTGAAGTATTCCCGTAATGTACTCAAAGTGATTTGCTGTTTCTTGATGACACCTTTATTCATGTGGTGGCCTTTTGAAACCATTCCAGTTGTTCTCTCCCTTTTCCATGCACACATGAGAGGTGTGCATCAAGAGTTTGCTGTGTAGTTTCAAAACTAGGGTTTTTTCCTTCTTTTAATTAATCTTCGATGAAGCCAAAAAAGAAAAAGAAATCTGTTGCTTTTAAAATGAACACCAAGATGAATTATTGTCAATGCTTATTTTCAGGCATGAGGAGGGAGCTAGGGAAGAGAGAGACACTGGAGAAGGAAACATTTTCAGGCATCAAAAACCGATGCTGAAAATATATATGACATAGAGAGGGCTTCTTTGACCACAATATAGAAAAAATAATAATTTTTAGTATTTTTATGTACGCTTTTCTTGTTTTAGATCACAGGTGAGAGACAGTGTATCAGTTAAGAAACTGCCATATATATATATATATGTGTTCTTCCTTGTATTGAGGCTAAAGACATTAAAAAACACTTAAAAAATTTTTTTTTCAAGCATAGTGCACTTTCTTAAATATAAAGGAACTGTAGAAAAAAAATTTGAAATATAGATATTTAAGTGGTTGTCTACTAACGTTCTGAATAGTTTTCCTTATTTAAATATGTCTGTGTTATTATGCACAGATATTTCTTAATACTTATAGAAATGTCTGAAAGGAAGGTACACTGACCAGTGTTATGGCATGAAAATTTTGCCCAGGAGAGATGGGCAATGGAATGTTAGTGGTTTTGTTTCTTCCCTGAAGCACCCTTTTTTGTTAAATCTTTTAAATCTGGTTTTCAATTCTGTGTCTTAGGTAAAACCACAGACACCACGGTTTCAAAACAGCTCTGTAGCTCCAGAAACCTTGGAAACCAGCTTAGTATTGATTATCAGGTGAGTTAAACAGAAAAGAAGGGTAAAGGCATTGGGATCAAAATAATTCTTTTGGCTAAGAAATTCCCAATAGGTTTAAGAATGCCAAAAACCAAAACCCAAGAAACCAAACAAAAACCCCTAAAATCCCAAACCCACAGCTTTCATAAACTACCAAATTTTACAGAGATGGACCTTACTATACATATTTTCAGACTAATAATTTGTCATGGAACTGAAAATGGTGGTGCCAGTGTTTTGCTCCTACCTGTTTATTTCCAAGGCCTGGTAGCTATCCCAACAGGCTTATAATCCTAGATGCAAAGTGCCCTATCACATCAGAAATCTCCCCTCGATGGAGGCAAGGCATCAGTCTACTTGCTTTCACAATTTTGCAGGAGAAAACTCCATTATAATACATTGAATGAATTCCAGTGTTGCTGGAATCTTTTACCTAGTCATGAAATGGTGAAAGTATAGAGGCAGTCATGACCTAGCTTGTCTCAAAATTGGCAGTCAGTGCTTACTGGAATGTGCATCTATTCAGGAGGTCCATTTTCATTCTTAACTCCCCAATTTCCTGTAGTATACTTTAGCTCCTATATTATTTACAAAGTGCTTTACCACAGGATAAAGAGGCCAGGATCCAACCATTCTCTTCAGCCCACCATGGGGAAGACCATTTACTGCCCCTTTTCCTCCCTCCCTCACCTCATATTTAATGTGCAGGAGGCAGCATTCGTTTGTAGCAAATGAGAGATGCCATCAGATGTGAAGGGTGCACGTTCAGCCAGGATTGGATAATGATATGCTTACTCATGCTTACTGCATTAGGAAGTTTTAATAGGACTACACGAGGATCAGGTGCTAATCGCTGGAACAGCATCAGATTGCAGACCATAATTTGGCTCACTCCTTCTACAGAGCAGCTATTCAGTGCTGATGACTGAATTCTATCCACCTCTGAAAATTCAGGAAGGCAAAATAAGGATAGGAAGAGAATTTAACAGGTGCCTGACTGTATGGTTGCCTGTCCAGAGCAAGGCCATCAGGTAATTGTGCCTGCACTCAGTGGTGGCTGAGGTGCTGGCTGTGCAGATAGCTCCTAACAATGCCCCATTGTGCTCCTCTCCCCTGGGATTTTACTTGGACTGCATTTTCCACTAATGGATGCTGGTCATGAGCAAACAGCTATGAATCACTTTGGCCAAGTTAACCCAAAGACACGCGCCAAATTCTAGTGTCAAACTCTCTAACACACATTTCCTGATAAATAGAAGTGGTTGTTTTTTAACAGAAAACAAACAACCAGAAACGTGGGTTGGGATGAAATCATCCAGGTCCTGGGAGGACAGACTCAGATGGCTCTGGATTTCCTGGTGCAGTCCAGAGCCCAGCCCCGAGCAGTATGGAGGGACACATGCCTTTGCTGTTCTGATAAAACAAGAAGTGAGATCAAGCACAAAAACTTTGATGAAAGAGAAATATCCTAAAGATGAAGTGTTTATAGCAAACATTTTGATGTAATGATTACAGGCAGAAATAATAGATCTATATATATATATAAAATATGTGTTTTATGTAAAAAATACTGTGCTTTCATTATTGCCCCGTCCCCTAGTTCCCTGAGATCTAATGATAAGATGTAAAGATGTGCTTTATAACCCAGTTATATGACCTGTAATATTCCATACTGACAAGGGGCCAGGAGTCCAGCTTAAATAAGTTTGTAAGAATGTATAAATCTTATAACTGTGGGCTGAAATCATTTTGGGACAGCAGTTTTGTGGAAAAGTTTCCAAGATTCTTTTAATAGCAGATGCTTGAAAACATAGACTTTCCTGTGTATTTAAGAGTTATAAGCCAGGCACCCAATCAAGAAATGGGCCCTGTTTTCCTTGCACTACTGCTAACACAAGATAAAATGTAAAAGGAATGTGGTATTTTTTTTAGTTCACAACAGTTATAAATTTTATACATTTTATGTTTCAGACACTGCAGATTTTGGAATCATTATAAATGGAGCCTGCATCGGGGTGGGTGATGACACATTAAGTCACATTTCAGTTGGATGTTCATCATGAAAGTTTTTCATTAAAAACTTTCATAAAAGCTATAAAGCTTTTCAACAGAAAGGAGGCAGACAGAAGTATAACTCTATCCTTTAAACTGCTTTAAACAGAAATATAGTAATTGATAAATCTTTTGGAGCAGATGGTCTTCTGGCTGATTTAAGAGATATGGGGTCCCTGGGAGCAATTGCTCCTGGAACATCAACAACTAATTCCCATTCTTCACATGTTCCAAATTCTGCATTCTCTGGAATGCTGCTAATTGTTTTACTTTGGGTCTGTTCTCAGGAGAAACCTAAATAATTTCATTTCACTCAGAAGTTTATTCATAATCACTGGAACAACTGAATTTGGTATCTGAAACTACATTTTCTATGTTCTATTTATTGACCATTTAACATGCTTGGCTAATCACATCAAAATTATTTTGAGGGAAATCAGAGAAATGAGCCACGGTTGGATCACTTGTGTAATGCACAGATGATTTCACGCTACCCCTGCCTCCCCAGAAGAAATTAGTCAGAGCAGATATGAGGTGTGTGCTGCAAAAGGTGATGTGAGTCAGAGTACACAAAAATGGAAATCAAAAACCCTGGTAGTTGGCCTATGGCTAGTTATTTCATTTTTTATTGACATTTTTATTTAGATAATAACCTCTTTTTGGATAGTGCTGTGTGTTCATACTGTGCTTTCCGCAGTGCTGTCCTTAAATCAGATCTCTGAATGCAAATTAAATACAAATATAAAAGATCATGACACACAACATCAGTGACATTGTTATCAAAATTAATTGCCTTTTCTTTTTCTTTCTGCATGTCCTGAAAATATACTGCATTAAGATTTGGGCCTGAAACACATTTACATTTTTTGTGATTGGAGAGCACAAAAAATCAACGTTTTTTACTACAGAAGCAGATTAATCAAACACAAAGAGATATGGAAAACAAGATTCAAATAGACATTTCTTTTGTTTTGAGCAGTTAGTCTAATCTCTCCTTGGCAAAGAAGGGGTATGAACCAAGGATAATCCAATACAATATGGGTAGTCTACTTGGTTTAATCAACAAAGTACCTTTACCCTTCTAAGACAATTCTTATTGCCAAGATTGCTGTTGTTGTTATTTTCATTTTACAAGTCTGTTTTGACAAGACATTACCTGACAGACAGCAATTGCAAAATAATAATAAATTCATAAGTCATCTTTATCATGATAGTTTCATAACTTGCTTGGCATAAAAAACCCACTGAGTTCTCACAATACTACTCCATCAATTTTAAGACAAATCCATCTGCATTGTACATCACTGCATTATATGCATCATTACACTGTAACTGTAAAAAAGGAAAATTAAGGTGTGATAAGGCCTAAACATCTTCATAACAATTTCAAGTTTGTGGATATGTAAAATGTAATTGTCAAGTGCAACACACATTCACTTTAAATAATAGCTTGTTAGAAAAAACCCAAACACTGACTCTACTACTTTCCAGTTTTTCTTTTGTATTTTGCATCAGATTTTAGGTAAGACATTATTCCAGTTATAGTTACTTGGAAATAAGTGGGGGGGGAAAAAAAAAAAAAAAAAAAAGGAACATTTTTCTGCAACTTTTTCTTCCAGGATTTTTTGATCCCAAAACTTCAAGGTAAAAGAAATGCAAAAACTCAGAAAAGGAAATCAGTTTCTCAGTTGGAATGATTTGTACCACACAGTGACTTATCCAAAAAACCAAATGGCTAAATCTTGGTCAACTTTTAGCAAATGTCTTACTCATTGCATGACTGAAATACATTTTTTTTTTAATCAATTAAGAGAGGAACAGCATTCCAAAGAGAAATTTCGTTTGATTGCAAACAATCAATTGTTCAGGAAAAGTTGGACTTCTGAGTATTTTCTGTGGTATGATATCTGACAGTTGGCTTAGACTGGGAAAATCCTGGTCAAGGTCAGGATCACTCAGTCTTTAAATAACCTTCAAAAGTTTCAAAACATTCAGCAGCCCTCAACTATTCCTTCATTTCCCTTTGCTCAGGGGTGAAGCTGTACTGGCTGAAGTAGATGCCCTGCTGGGGTACATCTACCTTAATTAACTACTTAGCTCAGTCATTGTGACCATCTAGTAAGATGGATGAATGTTCTACATCACCTCACCACCATCAATTGTTCACCCCATTAGAGCAGAGCAGAAGAATATAGACAAATGATTTGTTCATCAAAAAAGAACAAGTTCAGCTGACCTGAAAAACAGTCACAAAACTGGGTCAAATCCACCAAAATATTTCTACTGGATTTCTCTCTCTCTCTCACACACACACATTCCCTGTGAAAGCCAGAAGGCCTGGGACTCAATTTTAGTAGTACTGTGTTGTAGTCGGTTTTTAGTCTCATGTATGTTTGGTTTGTTCCTGTTACCCTCCCACCTCAGTGTTTGGTTCAACCCAGTTTTGATGGACAGTTAATCTCCTCCCCTGTTGCTCAGCCATCCCTCTCTCCCTCATGTCATTCTCCCTGAACCCCGCCTATGTAGCCAGAAAGTTCTTTGTTGTTCCGCCCCTCATTCGCTAGTTCATGTATAACCCCACCTCCCTGTTCAATGATTGGATATCATGCATGTCTATTTTTCCTCGAACCCACCTACGCCCTGTTTTCATTGGATTCTGTACCATGCTCCTCCCTCTTCGCTAGCCCTATTTAATCCTGTGTTTTCCTAGTTCTGTAGGCTGTTTGGCTTCTCACCTCCTCGGTGCAGGACCATTCAGCCAGGCTCCATACCCTCAGCCCCTCCTTCCAATAAATTTGGTTGGATTAACTGAGGATTGGAGTCCCCCTCGTTATTTCCTCCACCCACAGCCGCTATCTACGCTCTCCTTGCCTGGCTTTGGTAAGCTTGCCACTGCCTTGGGGGTCCACTCGGAGGAGTGCCACCCAAACGGGCCAAAAGAGAGGCAACCTCGGAAGTTGTGGCCACCGGCTACCAAGAGGCAGCCCGGAGGAGCTGCGACAGTACTGTGGTTGGCACAATCATGGAGGAAATGGAAGGAACCAAAGTTTATTTTTCTCTTCTGCTCAGACCCATATCTGCTGCTCCTGGTGGGCCCAAGCCATCAGGCTCCATGAACTCTCACAGTGCCCCCTGCTTACATCTTTCCTACATGGTGTGGGGTAATAACATATTTACTGGGGCCCACAGGAATGAAAATAACTCAGCAATGACAAGGGACCCCAGTGCTGGAGTTGCTGAAATGTCAGTGCTCCAGGCCTGGGGTCAATGCATTTGGGTTTCCTACTTTATAACAACCTCAGTTCTAAGTTGACCAAACCTCCTACAGCTTTGTCACTGCAGCTATAGCCATGTCTTTACCTCTGCTGCTTAGTGTTAATACAAAATTCCCCAAATAGCACCGATATATTTGCTCTGAAAAGGATTTGACTGATCCAAGAAATGTTAAAGGAGATGGTTAGAAGCGGAAAAAGTTCACACTGATGAGAAAAAAACCCCAACATTTTGTCTGTTCAAAATGTTCACATCCCAGGTCAGAAGAAAAATCACTGGTGCTATCCTGTCCCTTACTGACTTGTTCTAGTGAGCAAAAATTCAGGTGATCCCTTGCAGGGCACCACTGAGAACACTTCCCACGCACGTTATTCCCTTGAACGACAGGTAGATTGGATTCTGATTCAAACTAATTTGTTCACTGGTAATGAGCTGTGATATCATCACCTAAATATAGAAATAGGTATTCAGTGAAGATTTTAATAAATGCAGGAGTGGAAAAGAGTGTCTCTTGCCTAGCCATAGTCCTTTTGAGAAACTAGAAGTCTAATAATGAGAGTTGTTTCTTCTAATGCTTCTAATGAGAAAATATTAATAGCTTTCAATCAAATTAACTGCCTGATGCTGAATACCCACTAACTGCTATCCCATATTCATTTTTATTCATTTTTTTTTCAGCGAGACAGCTTGTGAATTGACATTTTAAGGACTGTGTTCCTGAAATAAAACTATCAGATCCTATTTAGATTGTCATCGTTACAAAGCACCAAATTCTCAGACGTTTTCCATGGGACAAGAAAGTACTTCAGTTATTTTGACAAAGTATTAAAACTCTACAAAATGCATTTTTATTGGAGGATCATAACAGATTCTTCCAGTAATTTCCCAAAAGTGTGAACATTGTTCTCTGTGCTGTAAAAATAACTGTAAATGTTCACCATCTTCCTTTCACTATCTATGAACGTTTTTTGAAAAATTTCTGTAAAGCTCTACAGTATAATTTGGAAATAGCCATAAGCTTGGGCAGGTCTAGCTGCATAGGCTATAAGAGACTGGAAGTGAGACATAAGAAGTTATGTTAATGGTGCTGAACTGTTGCTGATGAAGAATGACAAGAAATAAAGTTAAATTAATTGTTGTTCATGGCATATCTTTTTTTCTTCATCTGAGTCCCTAATCAGAAGTTCATCCCAAATTCACATATCACTAAAGGCCAGTATTTGAAGCATCCATGGAGTTCATAGAATTATGAATGTGACAAAAATGTTGTCAGGTATTGATAAGATTTTCTTGGTAAGAATGGGCTCAAGCATGTAACCTACTCCTAGGAAACACTTTGTGAAGTTGTCTAATTCTTTAAACTGACTTGCCATTCTGTCTCTTACAGTTCTACAACTTAAAAGAAACAAACTTACTGACAAGACAACTCATTTCTTTTCCTCATCTATCAGAAGATGTTTGCCCTGTAAGACATTCAAACACTTTTTTAGTCATATTTTTCCTTTCCATTTTTATGTTGCTTACTAATTTAACAAGAATTATCAAGTAATTTTATGGGGTTTTATTTAGAAATTTTAAAGAAGGATTATTGATAGGAATTGTTCTCCCAAAATATTGCTGGTTTATGATATGTTTAAGAGACAAAAATAAGAGAAAAGGAGTACAATTCTAATAACAATGTTAACCATGCAGTTGCCTCAGAGAGCCACAATTTGGCCAGCTTGGTTTGCCCCCCTTGTTTTTCACCTGTTCCTATTCCCTCTACTTTCCAAATATTTCTTTCACATCTCCTTCATGATCCCTGCTATACAAAGAAACACAAACAAACAAAACCCTACCAAACATTGGGCAGTTTTCTATGTAGATTTAAAAATCAAGGTAATTTCCAATTCCCCAATAAAGCTGGGAAAACCACGCTGAGCAAAACTTGACATTTGTGGTGAATAATGGCTCCTTTGATCAAAATGAAAAGGTGATAACAAAAAAAATCACCTAAGGGCTTTCTATCATTTCCACTCAAGAGACTAGAGTCCAGAATACATGAGTATGAAAAACAATGGTATTCATTTCTGCATAAAACCTTCATATTTATAATCTCAAGATTCTCTTTTATTCTTCATAATTGCTATAGACTTATTTTTTTAAATCAAATTCTGGCATAATTGAATTGGTTTTGAGAGGAGAAAATTCCTCAGCAAGACTTCTTCCCTAATTTTTAGCTCACAATAAGACTTCTCCCTAGATGAAGAGACTTTATATTGGAACAAAAATAAGTTTTACACAGTCTCCAAGGCATATACACTGTCACCTAGACTGTGGCAACTGCATTCTGCTCTTACACTCCCTGTGTATCAACAGACCCTGTTGTGTAATATTGTACAAGTTTGTATTTCCATATATATAGGCCCTGATTTTGCACTCAGATCCATATGGACAAAAGCCCTTTGTCTGTGGAGAATACTCCTGATTTCGAAGTATGGCCATCTGTTCTGAGATTTCAAAACTAAGGCTGTGTGACAATAAGTGGTTTTTCTCACAAGAGAAATGCTATAAAATGCTTATTGCTTATTGTACGTTGGCTACTGTAGAAGTTGTGGCTGAACTGTGTTTTTATTTTGTAGGAAAGTTGTGGGGTAAGATGCTTGTTACACAGTCAGTGTAAGAAAAAATATTGCAGGTATTTGGAGAGTGTAAATGCTGCTCCATACCAAGAAACAACTGATGACATCTGGCTGTGCAGTAGTTGTCTACCCAGCAGAAGCATACATAGATGTCAAAAGGTTTACTTTATTTCTTGTCAAAACAATTATCATTATTCCCCTCCTCCCCTCCTTATACATACCCATGTGCCTTTTTCTGGGTTGGCTTTTTTTCTGGACAGCTGCATGGTAAATTAACACACCCAGTGTATGGACACCATGGCACTCTAGTGTTGCATAATCTCCTTCTCCCAGGTGGTATTAATCATTAGCCAGTTGCATTGAATAACAAAAGAAAATCCATAAAGGATTAATCAGAGAAATTAAGTTTGGGGTTGATTTCTAAGTAAGTCATAATCTATACTGAAAATGCTTCATCCAAAGATAATTGGCAATTTTTTTTTTTTTTTTTCTATTAAATGTGGAAGTGAAAGGCCATGAACAATGAGAATATGTCCTAGCTTCATCACCAAATGGTTTTTTTCTGGTCAAGATGAAGCCCTTTATCAGCCAAGCTCTCTGAATCTCAAGTTTGCATCTGTCTGCACAGTGTGCATTGCACTAAAAGAAAAAAGGAAGCTTGCACATGTAAGTTATTTGTCATTACTCTCCATTTAACTTTATGTTGTAGCAGTGCTAAATGAGAAAGGGCTGCAAGAGGAACTAACACTGATTATTTCTTAACAGAAAAATATGTCCAATTTTGCACCCGCAAGCACTTCCTTTCTCACAACCAATAAAAACAAGGATTTAGCTCATCATTTGTAGAAGCCACTACTATAGTCAAAGGCTCAGACTTAGTGAAAGAAAAAGAATGTAATTTTTCTCCACGTTACTTTCAACTGATTGAGCAACGGAGCCTCTTGGTTCAGCACATGCAGAGAGAAACCATTTTGAAGTATAGCATGGGAATTTTCACAAATCATAAGTCACAGAGGCAAAGGTAGGAATTATTATGTCTCATTTTTAAGTGCTATCATTCAGCAGAAAAGTTCTTACTAATTTATTACTAAAATTATGTAATAATTAATGAATTATTTTTTCCAAATCTCAAAACCTGCCACTGAGGTGTGGTGTATCAGTAGAATAAAATTTTGTCACAAGGGTGTATCAGTAGAATAAATTTTTGTCGTCTGATTAGTCCATTCTAATAAAAAAATCACTTTAGTATAAGGCTGGTAGGAAGGCTTTGCTCACCTCAACTAGAATAAACAGAATATATATCATGTATAAGGGTAAGAGTGAGGGAAGATGGACTTAAACACAGCCAAGCCTCAGTGGCGTGAAATCTCACTGCTACCGATCAAGGTTTCCATGTAGACCACAAAATTAGAGCTTCATTTTGTAAGTGGACAAAAATGTGCCATTTAATGCAGTTTTTAGATTAAAAACAAACAAACAAACAAAACAACAACCCACTCCAAAAGAACTCCCCAAACTAGGCAAAACAGACACAGACCCTGTGTGCTTCATGCAGGTACATATGTATTTTTAAATATTGCATGTGAATGCAAGCAGTATTATATTTACTGGCAGAAATGTGTCTATTAAAGCCATCCACCAATAGAACTTAAGGAAAGTTGGATGATGAATTGCAAGCAGCTGCATCCATACTGCACAGTCAGGATTTTATAATAAGCCTGCAGATAATGTTTCTCTGCATCATGTTCTTACTCAGCTGAAGAAGAAGGTCTTTCTTGGGAAAACCTCAAGAGTATGTTCCACGGGGAATTAAAAGAGATCTGGGCATCTAAAGTTATCAATTAGATGTCTGATTTATAACTTAAAAAACTACCCCTATCCGTACTGACACTGCACAGCCACGCAACCCAAAATTACCAGCAGAATAATCCCCTGCATATCTTGATATGAGGCAGCAGCCTCACACCTGAACCATCTGGCCTGATGGTCGGGACACGTACAGGTGCTTACATATAAATTCCGTAAACATAAAATCTGACAGGCGTCAGAGCAGTTCCAACAAAAGGTAATGAGTGTGTGAAACCTCAGCCCAGCCCACAGAGTGCTAATTAGGGCACCCCCCTGGGAGGTTTCAGTTCAAATCCTCTCAGATAAAGAATGCTGAACAGCATTCTGAGTGTCCTTATCAGCCAGAGACCATACAAAAAGAGCACCCACGCCAGTGTTTCACGATATGGTCCTAATTCCTCACTGGTTTTAAATAGGAGAGACTTTCACCCAACCTCTGTGGGATATTTCAAGGGTGTAAGGGGAAGAAAAGGGCTATGCATTAATTATGTCCTATGCAAGAGCAGTATTTCCCATTAGCTTCTGTAGGTAACTGACTCACTGTCCTGCGTTTTTACAGCATGCAAAGCACATCATGAGCAATATATGAAACCTGTGCACTGCTTTGATATTCTGCAAGCATCTTCCATATTTAACTACTATAACACTCTAATTCTCTTTTAATAGTTGACTTTTTCCCCCAAATATGTCTAAACTGTTCATTTGGCCGTATTTCAGGCAAACTAAATATATCCAGAGAGTCATCAAAGTATTGCAGTATTTCAGACTGTTTAAACATTTTTAAATGTACATTATGAAATAAGTGTTCAGGGCCATATTAACGCTAAAATTATAGAAAGAGAGAGCTTTTATTTTCTAAGTGGTATTTATGTAAAAAAGTTAAATGTCAGAGAGAAAATAAAAAGCAAGTGAAACATGTTAAGATATTCGCTTTCCCAGGTGCTCTTTTGGCAGGTCAATTTGTGCAACTCCAAGTAAGCCACAAATGTTCTCTCTCCATGCTGTGCAGTGGGTGTTGCTCCATGACAAACCCTGTGGCCCTTATTCCTGGATAAGATTCTGATGGACAGAAGAAACCTGAAAGTGCCCTCCATGTCCACTTCTGTTTCA
>WEKY01027769.1:7541-25095 GCA_013390045.1 Picathartes gymnocephalus
AATATTTATTTATTTCTTTTTTTTTTTTTTTTTTTTTTTTTTTTTTTGTGCTGAATACTTTCAATGTAATAAATGCTTTTATGAGCTGTTTCTCTCCCAGTAGTCTGTCTCCTGGGCACAGTTTTTTACATGTCCCTATCTTACTCTAACTGACATTAGTATTAGCATTTTCTGTATTTTATCCTTATTCATTTTCCTTTCCGTAAGTAAAAGCAAAACCATTCTGCTGATTTGCACTTTTTATTTAAATTAGTTATTTAAAATAAATTAATTATTCACTAGTTTTGGGAGTCCCAGGGTCATTTCTGGTTTTGTTCAGTGTCTATTAATATAAAATGCATGAACAGTCTTGACAGCAAGACTGACTCCAGATATTTTAGAACAGTAGGTAAGTAGATGCTGAAGAACTCATTGATATTTAAAAGTTGGGATAAGAAACTGAAATAGAAAATTTGTTACTGTTTTACACAAAAGAGAGGAATTAAGAAATAGATACCCTGTGCAAAATGTTATGAGACATCCAATCCTTTAAAGTGTGTAGCTTTATAATCTAAGTAAAACTGCTATTGTCCTACTCTTCTACAAGATTTTTTGCTTTACGCTACCCAAGGTTATTGACTCACTGGGTCTGATAAATTACAAATGACAACAATTTGATCTACATTTATAACAGGATCACAGAATGACAGAATGGTTGCTGCTGGAAGTGGCCTCAGGAGATCATCTAATCCAACCCCCCAGTAAAGCAGGTACACCTAGAGCAGACTGTATGGAATCACATCCAGGTTTGTTTCTAATATCTCCAGAGAAGAAGACTCCACAACCTCTATGGGCAGCCTGTTTCAGTGCTCTTTCACTCTCAATATAAAGATGCTTTTCCTCATATTCATATGGAACTTCCTGTGTTTCTCTTTGTGCCTCTTACCCCTTGTCCTGCCACTGGGCAGGAGTGCCATGAAAAGAGTCTGGCCCCACCTTCTTGACATCCATCCTTAAGATATTTCTTGGTATTTATCATATCCACTCTCAGTTGTCTTGTCTTCACAAGCCCAGCTCTCTCAGTATTTTTCCCTGAGAGAGATGCTACAGTCCCACTAATCACCTTTTCCAGTATCTTTCCTGGAGTGGGGAGTTCAGGGCTGGACTCAGTATTTCAGATGTGGCTTCATTAGGGCAGAGTAGATGGGGAGGATAACCTTCCCCAACCTGCTGAACACAATCACTATTATAACTCTATATTGGCTACAAAATAATTATATGCAATAAAAAAACCCCAAAAAACCAAAAAAACCAAACTGAAAAAACAAAACAAAACAAACAAAAACAAAAACAAAAAAGCAAACACACTACATACTAGAATAAGAAATAGCTTGAACCTTCAAAATACACAAGTGGTCTATACATATACTATCTGGAAAATTAGACTCATTACTCATGGAAAAGTAAGTATAACAATAAAATATTGCTATATGTTGAAATTAAAGGACTGACAACTTTATTATCATAAAGAGCTGACAATATGCAAGTTAATAGTATGAAGACAAAATACTACAGTACTTAACCTGTGGTGGAACCATCCTTGAATAACGGCAAATTTACCCATTATCTATCCATTTATCTATTCAGAGTTTTGTCCTATTTTAGAGAGGAACTTGTTATCTCCTATTTAGCTACTCAATTTTTCAACTAGATTTTATTTCTTTGTGCTGCCTGAATGTTGCAATTATGCTATAACTAAAGAAAACCGGAAGACGAAAGGAGAGACATTTGTCAAAATTTAAAAATTAAGGTTTTACATTAAAATCTATTTATGGAGAATGAAAAGGGAGCAAAATCTGTCTTGAAAAGGAGTTAAACACTGAAAACTCACTTACTAACTTTTCTCCTGGGAACTTCCATTTGCAATAAATATTTGCCTGACTGTGACATGTCTATCTACTATAATACTGCCAAGTGGATACGCCATCAAATTTTTTCAACTTCAGTTAAAACCAATATGTAGCTAATCTGTATAATGATTCACTTTTAAGTGTGGATTTTACAAAAAGTGAAATGAATGTAGATAAAATCTTGTTGACACTGTGTAACAGATTTTTAAAAAGAGGTGTGTATACATTGCATTTGTCTCACAGTCACAGGGTCTTGAGTAATCATGTACTGAAGTCAGTCATGAAGTCACTGACTTGAATAGGACTGGAGCACACAACTTCTTTCCTTGGAGGATTTTATACAGCAAGTCTTGTACATTGGTGTCACAACACACAGGAAAACATACGTGAACAGTCAATTCAGTGCATCTGGGAACTTCTGCATTGGGTGTGGCTTTGTATCAAGGCAGAGTCTTGGCCCAAGCCAGTACATGTCCTGGGAGAGAATATATAGTTCTTAAATTATGTCAAATATAAATAGAGGCAAACAGAAAAATGTGTAAGACTGACAAATTACAAAGCAACAAACAAAAGGACTCAATAACTGCACATTTGCAGCAGTCTTTTAAAATAAGGCGAATGTCCATCCAGCTTAATGACAGCCATGAAACACAAACATTTAAATGGAATATTTTTTAGGCTTTGCTATGGATTTTTCCTTTCTTTCAAAAGAAATTAAATTTTTCCTGTGTTTTATTATGCATGCTATATTTAACGAAATTACTATAAATATAATTTATTTGCCTAGAGACATCAGAAAAAGGAAATAAATGTCTTTTCAATAAAGGATTAAAATTCACTTTAAAGATCTGAAGTTTGATGTAAAGTTCTCAAGTTCCCTTTCATTATACTTGTAGGCATTCTATTAATCTTTTAATTGCATATTCTCTTATTAACTGCTTTGTTCTTACACATAAGTTTTGTCAGTGTTAAGTTGGGAAGTACTTAGACTGACAAGAGTATCATACTTATATGCTTCTTTTTTAATTCATTTTTGAAAGATTATATATCATCATCAGACTTTATATATTTTCTGCACAATTTAAAATTATATATATTAGACATTTTGTGTTCAAATTCACTGCCATAAGTTCTTCCAAACCATTTAATAAATTCTTGAAGTACAACCTTAGATATTAGTCAAGATCATGCCATTGTTTGGCATGGAAAGCAATGTTGCATCACTTGTCGCTTACCTTATTACTCTTCTCTATCACACTGTTACAATCTGGGGTGACTTACTGTATCAAACATGTCAGGTAAGAAATTAAAACTTAAAAATTTTAGGCTTAAATATTAAAAAAAAAACCTATTGATTTAAAGCCCAAACCCAAATATTTTGACTGGGTACATTTCCAGCAAAAAATTAGGTGAATGTCAAGGGTAACGGATCCCAGCAGTGCAGTCTCTTAAGGACTGTGGAAATCTTGTGTAACATGTAATATTTGATATTGAATAAGTAACTGAAAATAACAATTTTTAACATAAAAATCATCATTTATTTATGAAGTGCAATTAGCGAGAGCCACATTTATTAGACAGACAGAAAGAGAAGGTCCTCACTTTTGGTTGCTTACTGCTTTAATATTAGTGACATGAATGAGTATTTTCATAATTGTATTATTTCAAAGATTGCAAGTATGTAAATAATACACAGAAGACACACTTATTCACAGTTTAAAAGGATCAATTATCAATTGACTTAAAAATGAAAATTTCAGGTTCTTCTGTATTTTGCAGGCATGGTTTCAGTCAACACATTCAAAATTATGGTTAACTCTCTTATTTTTAAGGAATATACACGAGTGTTAAAGATAATTTGCACTGAATGAACATTTCTGCACTATTGCTCTCTATCACCCAAGAAAAAGTAATTTTTAAAAGTAGGCTCTTAAAATAGTGGTTTAGGATATTTTTGATGTAATTTGGCAACTATGCATAATGTTTACTTTTACTCTACTTTACAGATAATGTCCTATTAACATTACAAAAGAAAATCCAAAGTTGTCTTCAAAAGAAAAACTAATGGCCTTTCTTTTGATGGTTTTATTAGAAATAAATGAGGAAAGAAATTAAATTCTTGCATAGTAAATGTAGATATATTCCAAAATATCCTTAAAAATGTACAAAAGTATAGTACTGAAAATATTGACTTTGCACAGTCATGGCCTGTGGTGAGAAGGTTATTCTACTTCAATAGAAACAAGTAAAGGATGTTCAATTACCTTAGAACTCCAGAGATAAATTAATCCTGCTTGTATCCTCACAGGATCTCCACTCTTTCCACTCTTAGCAATGCAGTGGCAAAGAAAGCTTGAAGGGAAGCCCAGAGGACCTACCCACACATATGGGCAACCACGGCACTGCCACACATGGGGTGAGCTGTAATGCAGGCTGGTGAGACACAGGAGGCAGATTTTCCTATTGCTGCACAGGTGCACTAAGGTAGTCTTTATTTTTTTCCTATTTTTTTTTTAAGGAAATGGATTGAATCAACCTTTCAGTTTCTGTGGAATACCTCAGCAACTAAATCCTAGAGTGCTTTGTACCTGGAGTTATAATCTCATGGGTCTTATTTGGAGCTACAGGTAGGTGCTTACCTTTGGAAAACAAATGCTTTCTTTCTTGCTTCACTTTTTAGTTAGTGCAAAAAGAGATACTGCATACTTAACCATTCATAAAGGACTTTGAAAATGCTTTGTCTGTGGCATCAAAATACTTTCCTCTATCATATGACATCTCAGTATTTTATCTTGGACATGATGTACATGGTAATGTGAATTCCTTTTGGGAGAAAGGGGAACTTGGAGCAGGATATTCTAAGCATCTCCTTGTTTTGATTTTGTCCCAAGCTACAAGGGGAAAGATAACAGCAGTCTGGTTCTCACTTTTGAGAAATATGAGCATAGCTACATCTCTTCTTGACTGGATATTCCCAAGCATGAACACGTAAAAGCCTTTTTGTCCCTATGGGTAAAATCACATAGTACTTTACAAATAACTTATATCTTGCAATATGACTATTTTACTCATGAGTAATCTTTTAAATTTGAACACAGAATAAATCTTTTAAATATTGTTTTGAAATGCCTCTATACTTCATGGAGCACTATTTAAGTTATGTTAAATGCACTTTCATGATATGTCTTAGTTGCAGCTTTCCTTAAAAAGTGTTATCCATTCAGTTATTCCAATACATGAGACCTCTGATTCAGGAATGAGATTTGTATTTACCTGCTATAAGCTAGGAAGGTTTACGGGCAATATGTAGCAAGGTGCTGGCAGCTGGAGCTGAGGGACACCTCAGAGAGGGTAGGCTGGGGCTGCCCCATACCAGGCACAGCCAGCTCCAGCCAATTCCAGTGGACACCCTACAGGGCACGGCTGAGCCCTTCAGACAAGCTGATGGCACCTCAGTGGAAACATGTCTGAGACAGAGCAGAAAATGGCAGACAGGCAGAAGAAGACAGAACAGAAAGTGTGAGAAGCAGCAGAGGGAACACCACAGTCAAAGAAGAAGGACGTGTTCCATGTGCCAGAGCAGGTATTCTGCTGCAGCCTGAGTTCAAGTGTGGTCACCTACACACCTGTTAGTCCACCTTGAAGTTCACACACCCACACACAGAATAGTGAACTAAACCACAGAGAAGACAGGGGCTAAATCACATAGAAAGTAGAAAGAGAGTTTAATAACTTTTACAAAACTTGTAAGTTTAATATTACTGGCACAGGGCTTGGCCAAAAAAATATACTGTCAGCATCCTGCTTAAATATGGTATTTTATTCCCCTCTCCCCACTTCTCTATTGCTCCTCCCTAATCCAAATTTCTCCCTCCATATCCCCACATTTGGGTCTTCCTCGAAGCACCCCACAGCTGTTTTTCACATTTCCACATTCCTTTTAAAATATCCCATACCAAGTTATGGATAATCCAAGTTTATTCATTCCCATGAGTCCCATGCTAATCTAGTTTCCCCTTCCTATCTGTTACAAAGTTATGTTTGATCTTCTTTGTGGTGACACTTGAGTGACTGTGTCTGTGGCTCAGCCATTGGTGGCATGGGAGTTCTTATCTTTGTTATGCTTGCTGTTATCTCCTGACACAATATGTGTATTTACTTATTATTTTTCCTATCTCTTGTTTCTGTTTACTAGTGAGTAAACTACTCACCCAATACCCTCACCCAAACCAGACATCCCTACAACCCAGGGACTCACATAGCCTTTGAGTTTCCTACATCTTTACAGAGCTGACACCATGACTTTAATCTTATCAGTATAAACAAGCCAGGAAAAATAAAATGTTAGCACACATAAAATAAAACATAAAGTGAATGTAATGCTCTGTAATAATGAACTAAGAAACTGATTAAATTCAAACTACTAGGAGGTTCTGTCTAATATCATAGAGTAAGTATTTTTCCCACTTATCTGTTTTGGTTTTGATTTAATTTAATCAGATTCAGCATAGGCTTTTCTCTTCAGTGCAGAAAAAAAAATTAAAATGTGAGTTTTAGTCAGTTTACTGTGCTATGATTTTGATAGTAAAAGGAAGACTAATAATAATCTTAATAAACATGTCAACCTGGAATAAAAATAATATTAAAATATTTCATCCATTAAAACAATAAAATGAGGAAGTAATAGGCAAAAATATCTCCCAGAAGAAAGAATTTCTTAATGTCTGTATGTTTTCTCTCATGTGGCGTATGTTAATATTCATGAAATTTAATACTTTGGATTTTTTAATACTTTGCATGGTATGAACAGAGACTTTTATTTCATAACCTGCATGTTTGTTTTTTCTTAACACAATATAAGTCATGGTAGAGGTATAGACATAAGGTGATATTCATTGAACTTTTAAAGAGTTCTTTGTTCCTTTATTTATTTCTTGGATAAAAACCTCACTATATCTCAGTATACAGTTCACATAGTACATTAAACCTGCTTTCAGTACATGTGTGATGAAGACATTAAAAGTTGAAAGTTGTTTTGCCTATGTAGGTCCAAATAAATCTCCCTTCTACTTAACAGGATAATAGTGCTAGTTCTGTGGGGAGAAAGTCTTACCTCACATGTGAAGCACTCAGAAAGTCTTGGATTTCTAATTAGCACACTTACACAATTTTGTCCTTGGTATGCAGTGATTGCAACTAGAGTATTTACCAGTACCAGTATACTTCGGAGATTTAAAAAAGAAATAAAATATGCAAATACTGAGGGAGGCTATTAGTGGTAAAGGTTTTAAAAAGACAGAGAAGAGAGCTGGCAGCAGACACTATGCTTTGTGACTGTGTCCCCCAAACGAACATATTACAACTACTCAGGCAGGGGAAACTTCATGATGACAACCAAACTCTGTCTCAGATAATTTACACTCCTATTCATCTTCCCTAGCTGCTCCTGTTTCAGCAGACCCAAACTCCTGCCAAACCAACAAATACAGTCTCCAATGTTTTGAGTTTTCAAGCAATGAGCTTGCAATACAACTTGAATCTCTGTATCTGACTTGATTTATGTGCAATTCCTTTCTGTGAACTCACAGCTGGCTGCGTGTACTCAGTGCCTGGCCCCACAAGACTCATGTACGTGTGTTAAAGCTGTGCTGCATCTTCCACACTCAGGGGACCATCCTCTCTGCAAACTCAAGAGAGGGAAAGTGATGAAGGTGTGCAGACCAGACGAAAGACTGAAATGAACTTACTCTGAGACAAGGTTAAGTGCATTGTTTCTAATCTACCTATAAAATCAGAATTTTGAGATAAGTTAGGAAATGTAAGAAATTCAACCAGGATACACCCCTAAATAGAAAACTTAAACATATGGGCTTCCTAGCTTCTGGGTATTTAAATTTATTGCAGTATGCCATCATACATAGTATTCAGTTCCCAATAATTATGAAATGGATCATTAACTGTTCTAAACTGTCATATCTCTTGGGATCCAGGATGATATGTTAAATCATGATAACATAGCTATGGATGTAGGGAAAAAAATTATTAAAATTATGAAATTATTTTAAAAGATTAATTTAGGAAGACTGATTAACAAGATGTATTCATACCAAATGGGCAGGTAGAGACAAAATTTAGAAGAAAGCTTTCCTTAGAAAAATTTAAGAATTGCTTTCCAGATCAGTATCAATGAAAGAAGGCTGAATCAGTGCCAAAGCATAATTTTCCATTAGTGTTCATGCCCAAAGTCTCTTTTCAGGGGGCATTCACTTAAGCAAAATTAATGCAGTTATAAAGTATTGGCACCAGTCCTGAATTTTAACCTCAAGACAAGCAAAATTAATAATGAACCACTAAAACAATTGTATCATCTCTTGTGTCTTTCCAATTAACGGCAGATTTTGCATGGCTAAACACTCTTGGAGAAATAAACACCCCTACTGGGCATTCAAGAATAAAGCTGGTCTGAAACTTTCTGTGGATTTTTTAATTTTTACTTATTATAATTTGAATCATAAACATTTTTCAGAACATTTTAAACTTGATTAATTTTAAGCAACTCCACAATAGAGTTCCTCATGAAACCTAGGCAAATCTAGGGAAAAATATTCTTAGGAAGTACAGAAACTTTTATAGTCAATGAGATTTTTTTTCACAGAACAAATATTGTGCTTTGCTTCCGCTTCTGACATCCATAAGCAAAGTTAGGCTTAGTGTTTCTCAGAGAAGGGTTAGTTTTTCCTAAGCCAAGAAAAGCATATATCTTTTTGGAACTAAAGAAGGGCGGACACCCAGCACAGAGTCTGCCCTAATCTACAAATCACTTTGTGGTCCATCACGTGGCACATTGACCGTGCTACCTGCATGTGGGAATTAACAGAGCAATCCTGCCAACAACCCGGAGATTTTGTTTTCACTCACCACCTGGGAAATGCCAGTGTAATTAATATTATTTCTTTGCCTATCACCAGGTTAGTCAGTAGATGAGATAGCTGGGTATTGTGAACACAGTCTTGCTTACCTATTCCTCAATTCTTATACAGAAAAAAATCTGCTGATATCTGCTGGAAGGCAATGGCAACACATAAAAGCACATAAAAGAAACTTAAGAGGGGGTTTTTTTGTTGTTTTTTGTTTGTTTGTTTGTTTGTTTTGGGGTTTTTTTGTTGGTGTTGGTTTGGGGGTTGTTTGGTTTTTTTGCTACAACTAACAAAATACTGGAAATATGAGGGGAAAAAAGAGGGAACAATATAAATTCCTATAGAAAAGACAATGACCTTGATTTAGGCACTAACATGAATGAAACACACAAGACCACTGGCAGAAGTCCACTTTCAGAGCCAATGATTACAAGCTTGGAATATGGAGAGGAAGTAATATAAAGTTCATCTAATAAGGTAGCCAGCTGGGAAAAATCCCTTCCACTTCCTGTGAGAACTTGATGGTACAATAGTTTCTGATGAAAACTTATGAAAACAAGTCCATTACTTTGGCATGAGTATCCAAACAAAAAGTCATAACAGATAAATACCATGTTTTAATAGTTAGCTTTATACCTCTACTCTCATGAAAAACACTAGGTCAAATTTGTTAAAAGTTGTCTTTTCCTATGAGATAGTGAAATTATAGCTTTTCCTTGGGTGAAAAGGATAAATGGAGAAAAGAAAGTAAATAGAGCCTGCACTAAGTGAGGAGGGTCCAATACCTGGGTATTCTTTTATTCTACTCAAACACAAATTTCACTCTCAAAATAGTGACTGATGCTCAGAAGGGATGATAACACAGACTATAGTATTACTACTCCTTAATTTATACTTGTAGTGTAATATTGTCTCTTTAAATTCTTTGGAGTCTGTAAAGTTATTTCTTCAGGTATAAATGATATATAACAGCAATGAAATGCAAGCTAAAAGAAATTGTGTTAAAACAATTCAGTGTGTCTTAGAAAGAAAAAGAATTATGGTGTGAAAAAAGACTGCAGAACATAGTTTCCTTAGTGAATGCTTCAAGGATAACAAAAAAAATTAAATTTTCTGGGATACTGGATATCAGTCTTGAGGTTTGAAAAAATTCTGCTTCCAAGTACTTATTACTTTCAATGTGTGGGTATAATGGCAGCCAGACTTGTAATACAGGCTAAATATTGTCGATAATGTGACAAAAACATTGTGCTTACTACACAAACTATAAAACATATATATGCTTTATTTGATTTCATTTTGCCAATATCATTTGATAATTAAAACAAAAAGAAAGGATTTAATTTCTAAAACAAGGAAGACTTAAGTATTTAATTTATAAAAACCTTTATTTTTTCTATTGATACCTATAAGCCTGTGAGAAATATATGTATTTCTTCGGTTATCTTCTGTCCCCTGGTAAATAAATGGGATTTTGACAATGACTTAAAAGAACCTAAAATCACACCTATTTTCTCCATTATAGAATTTAAAACAAAAATGAGTTTAAAAGAAAGCAAGTTAATAAACAGAATCAGATATAGGGATACTGTTCAAAATAAAAATATCTCAGCAGAGAGATATTTTATATACTCGTTTGTCTTCAAATGTTTAGTTTTGTGACCTAGATTGATAATCTGTAATGCATTGGTTTCTATCTGAAAAAGAACTTTGCCAGGGTGTCACCTCAGAGTTTGTATATACTATATTGTGCTGACAGATGATAAATTATATTTATTACAATTGCTGCTACTGGTGTGGGCAAATCATATAGATTTTCATAGGAGCCCTACTCATTTGCATTCCATTTGGAACTCTTTTACCAGTTAAAGGCAATAAACATTTAATTTACAGCTTTAAAATATATTGATTTAAATAAATAATGAATTTTTAAATAAATAATTGCAGTGGAAGCTTTTTTTAAAAATGTCTCATTTCTTTAACTTTCTTGCTAGGGATGAGCTTAATTTGGACTTTTCTTAGTTTAAAAATGGACATAATTAAATAAAACTACCAGGTATTCTGCCATCAACCATGTTTCAGCATTACATTATGCTGTATGACTAAAACATTGATTTGTGTATGAAAGATGCAGAACTGACAAGGTAAGTACATTCAGGAGATTTTGGATCATGAGTAAATAACTTAGTGAAATTTAGTTTGTAACACACCTGCCTAATCTATCATATATAATTGTGGAACAGCAATATAATTTCAAAATACTGAATCAGTAAAAACCTGTATATTTAAAGTAATTAGAGCAAATTGGAATCAGGTCCTATATATTTATCCTGCTAAAAACATTAGGGAGGACAGAACTAATTCTGACAGGTCTTTCACAATAATTTTGCCTGAACAACTGACTCCTAAAGTATGTTGTGATTACCCTAGAAGTGAATATAAATCCGGAAATGATAATCCAGGAAAAAATGTGCCATGTGAATTGTAGGATGATTCTGCAAAACATATTAGCATCGCAAACACCGTGATTTCAGCCTTATTCAGCAGATGTTTTATCTACTAATTATTCTGCTTTTCTGGTTTTAGCTTTCATATATATTTTTCCCTTATAACCTTCTTCCAGCGCTCTTGGAAACACCTAAATCATTCCAGTCTGTGTTAGATAACAAAATGAATATTGATGAAGTAGCTGTGAGAGAAAATATACTATGGTAGAAATTCTGCTGCTAAGGACACCTTGCCCTGCTTACTACACTGATGTTACCTTGTTTGTTTATTTTTAATTTAATGGTTAATGTTTTAAGGGGTACATAATAAAGAAGGGAATTTGAAAAGTTGTGAAGAAAACAAGTTAATGTAAACCATATAACCAGATATTTATATGAAATTTTACTAGAATTTTTTTGACTTGTTCAACAGGTATGTATGTATCAGTAGAATAGCTCAGAAACAGAAAAAGCTGCAGACTTCACAGAGAGTGACACAGACTAGCCAAAGTTTTCAGTTAGATACTTTCTGATTTTTATCTCTATTATAAAAGAGTATAAGTCTGTGGGTTTCTTTTTCTGGAACTTTCACTTTACACTAGACGACTGACAATCAGGAAATTGGTAACTAGTAGTCTAACACAACACTTTATCTTAGCCTGTCTGGACAACAAACTTTCTTATATATGTCCCAAAATTTATAACATCAATCTTCACTCATAAGTGAACCAGCAAGAAAATCCATTTGAATATGAAATATGTCCACCCAGATGTTGTCTAATTAAAATGATGCTAAAAACATGAACTCATTATTTAATGTTCACCATGTCCTGAGAATGCTAAAATATAGAAATGCTTAAAATAGAGTGTTACACAAATCTGATGATCTTGTTTATGCAATAAATCTTTTTTTCTTTGTACACAAGGAAAATATCTTCACATAAATTAAAAATTTCTTCCTAGTTCTATCAGATGTCACCTTTTTTAATGTTACATGGACAGAAAAAAGTAGTTTGGTATTCAAGCAAAATATTCTGAACAGGTGTGGTGGTTTGATATTGTCTGGATGCCGTTGCCTACCTGATCTACTCTACCACTACCCTCCTCAGCTGGACAAGGAAATATGAAAGGCTTCTGGGACAGGGAGAAATAACTCACTGATTATTGACATGGGAAAAACACTCTCAACTTGGGGAAATTATTTGAATTTATCACCAATCAAATCAGAGTAGAGTATCAAGAAATAAAATCAAATCTTAGGACACCTTCCATCCACTCCTCCCTTCTGAATTTGACTTATTTCTCTTCCTCCTCTTCCCACCAGCCACACAAACACAGTATAATGGGAAATCTCTTTTTTTGCCTTCCTGTCTGAACCACATTTTCTATAAATTCCACTACATAGTACAAGTGCCTCCTAAACAATTACAGACAAATTTGATTTAATCACCTAGTATTTTGTAAAACCTACTCATCTATTTTACATCCTTCCAAAGTCATATACATATCTAAGAGCAATTTTGTTACATATTAAACATTAACTATTATTACAGAGAAAAACTTTAAAACTGTGATTATGAATATGAATGTTAATATACTAGAAATATTAAAGATTTACAAATAGTTGTCTACATATGACTGACCTATTTAGCAGCATTACAGTATTACGTCTTTAATACTGATCTGTAGATGGAAAAAGATATCTACAGACTAACAATTTACTCTACGTAGTGTCTCAGGTAACTTTCTTGTTACACCTTCCTTGATAAAAAGGCTATTTGCTAGGTCATGTTATCATTTATTTTACACTTGTTTTCAGACCATCCACACTGGCATCCTAAATATCCAGACCCATCATTCCATCTAATGATGATGCTTCAGAAGTGTGTGAGGAGCTTTAATGTTCTCCAGACTCATTTAGCTCTGCAACAACCTAAGAAATTAGTATGGCATCATTCATTATCATGACAGAATCCAAGACTGAAAGCATAGATATGAGGATAAGCGAGCTGGGGATTGTTTAGACTGGAGGAAAGGAGGCTCAGGGAAGACCTTATCTGTCTCTACAACTACCAGAAAGGAGATTGTTGACAAGTGGGGGTCGGATTCTTCTCCCAGGCAACCAGAGACAGGACAAGAGGAAATGGCTTGAAGCTCCACCAGGAGAGATTCAGGTTGGACATCAGGAAGAATTTCTTAATTGAATGGGTAGCTAAGAATTGGAACAGGCTGACCAGAGAAGTGGTGGAGTCATCATTCCTGGGAGGAAGTATTAATGAAATGATTGGACCTGGCACTTGATGGACCTTGGAGTCGATGACTTTGGAGGTCCTTTCCAACCTTAATGATTCTAAAATTTGACTTCACAAAAAATTTTTTTCCCTTAATCTCTTCTCCTTTAATTCAATCTGATAATATCAGGATATAAGATCAAAACTATTAATATTTTTATTACTGCTGTTACATCTGTGCTGTCAGTTACCTAATAATAGTCTTGAACTGACATAGAATAAAATGACATAACCTGTGCTGATATAAACTAATATTTACTCAATTACTTCAACAGAGTTATGATAATTTAAAACCGTTGAGATATTTCCTTATTGTTTTAGCAGGCCAAGGATAGTTCTTATGATAGTCTTATCTCTGAAATCAGTCCTTAAATATGCTAAGGGATATGATGCTTTCAGACACCATGATCATTCTTTGCTATTACTTATGAAAGCTTTTCAGCTATCACCTTATTATAATTACTATTGTATTTTATTAATATTTATGAACCATAAAACACCACAGAATTAAGTTCTTAGCAGGTATCACTTTATTTTCTGGGAACATTAACAGACAAAATCTACTTGTGCCCCCTTTGCCCCTGTTTTTAGTAGTCTGTGACAGAATGTGCACTAATGACAATTTTTTCCCTCCTTGTTTTCTACTTGGTTTCCTAGCACCTTAAACCAGGTTCTCCAGCTCCTAATGGCATTTTTTTTTTAAATTACTTATTTATTCTGGCACATGGGTTAGTCATTTTTATCATCTTTTAACATCATCATTCATGCTCTTAATGCAGGAGGATATTGTTTCAGACCTTAATCTCTTGCTGTGAGAGTAAGAGAGTGGCCTGAGATCAGCTTGTAAGATCAGAATTACCTAGCATCCAGTCTGTACTCTATCGCGCTGTAGAAATTATTTCATATTCACACTTGTAACACCCTAGTTTACTCAGCCTTGGTTATCATACTCTCACTGTATTTTCATGGCTTGTTCTATCATTCTGTGCTCATACTCAGTAATTCTTGCCTCACACTACTGCTAATTAGTATGAAACCTGACAATGTGTAGGAATTTTTGAAAATTTTCTGCCGTGTGAATCTGAAAGAAGCAAATTATACAAATGAATTTGCAGCATAGTTAAATTTCTACACCTTGTCCCTAAATTTATGTGGATAAATTTGTAAGTCTTATGATATTTTGAATTACTTGAAAATGCTCTGGTTTAGAATATACCAGCAGTGAAAATGTTTTTTGTTGCTTTTATTTACTATATAATATCCCACTTTTATGCAGCAATGTGCAGCAATCCAAAAGAAGCACTCAGTGATGTCTTATTCAAGTCAACAATTTGTGCCCAAGTAATCCTTTGAAATATTTTTCACGTTATTTTTGTCTTCCTGAAGTTTGTAATATTGAAACTTCGTTAACATGGAAGATCACTGAGATTACATTAATATATAAACTTATAAAATACATAGGTACAACTTCCAGATCCATTCTATATTTCAAACAAATATCTTAACATGTAGCATGCATATAATACATTATAAATAATGTTTAAATATACATATATATGTTGTGTGTATACACATATACTTATTGATTACAGGCCTTCTGCTCCACTTCTATGAATAGGACAAGTACATTTAGGCAAAGAATTTCTAAACTGTGTTGCCTGTTAAATCATATTGACTGCAATTACTGATACTCCCAGCAACTTTTTGTTGTCACATAGTTTGTTCTAGTGAGCCTTGGGGAGAGACCATTGTAGCATGTTTTATGAAAAAAACAACACTATTTGACATAAGAGACGTTTGGAAACTAATCATCAAATGACAAGTTTTCCATGCCAAAACTTTGGAATCAGTCAGGCTCTAGCAGATTTCCCTCTGGGCTGCAAAGATCCATCTCTTCTGTCTCCCATTTCCCGTTACCTAATTACTGGGAATATTACAAACTTACTGCCAGGCAACTCTGAACACTGCTTTCTGTCTTAAACAATAACAAATATATGGTCCTCAGTAGGGCTGTATGAAAGAGAGGAATGAGACGGTCACAAAATGGAGGGAAAAATAAAAGATTCAAAAAATATAGTTTGTACTGCTACCAGAGATAAATTTTTTCAAGCCAAAAGGGATTAGGTGGCAGATAAAACCTGAAGGATCTTACTTTGAGAATGGGATTTGGGCATCAGTTATTTTTCCTCAAGAGGGGAAGAAAAATAAAGTTTTATCATTTTCATTATTAGAACTGAAATATCAGTGAATATTCTGTATAATTGTGTTTAAAATTCTTTCATGAAAATAAATGAAGAAGCATGAAGAAGAGAAAAACCCACATTGAGAAAATATTAAGTAAAAGAAATAATTCCAGAATTAGATTGTGTTTTTTACCTGAAAACAGAGAAGTTTTAATGCAAGCATGTAGGCATGGAAAAGTACTTATGTTTAGACCATACTGCAGAAATAAACAGAAATACAACTGACAGGTTAACATCATTGTGAAAAGGGCTTGACAGATCTAGAATTTAAATGTGAACCTAGCACAGCTGGATTCCTATTTCTTAAAACTGGACATGCATTCCATTTTTTGGGTAAGCAAATTTTCATATATGTGACATGAATTTCCAGAAAATACTTTCATCCTTCATGCACATGGAATTCTTGGGCATTTTTGCTACATGAGATCTTTACTGTTACTTGGTTAAACACATTTCTGTTGAGTAGAGAGAATGAATATAACTCAAATTATCAGGTGATATAAGATTTTCTGGGTGCTCTATGGAAGAGTCTCAGAGTGTAGCTACAGTAATTCCATACCTGCAGTAGTGCAGTCCCATTAAAGAACTTCTTTGTAAGGTACATGTTTAAGGTAATATTACGCTGTGATGGGTGGATACTGCCAGGGGTACAGTCTTGAAAATTAGTCTATGCTTTTGGATGTTACATGGTTGTTTCCCTTCTAGCCTACTATGTTGGAACGAAATCACTTTTCAAACTTCACATTTGAAAAGCAGGGAAAAAGAGGAAAAGGAAAAAGGCAAAAGAACAACCTTGGAGTTTGCCATCATTTGCTTGTAAAATTATATATTAATGATGTAACGGATGCATATACACAGTCAAGCAGTGAAAGGAATTTATTGACCATTGTTACCTATCTATTTACAAAATGAATTCCAGCCATCACTTCCTTAATGTGATACACAATGAGGCACAAAAGAGAAGTTATGCATCTCAAGAGCCACCACACTTAATGAAATATCTATGAATATTATGATATTCATACTTTCCTTAATTTCTTCACATTGTTATTTTCTCACACATACATAAAAATAATCCAGTCCAGTTACTATAACATTCAACAATTCTACTAAAATAGTACTTCTGAAGTCCTTAAACTTGATTTGCCCTCAACAGGATTCCACACCTGGATCGTACAAGATTTTTTCTCATTGAATATTAGTAATCAGTTTGGACTAAATTACATTGTTCAGCAGTGCAGCCCTACTGGACCCCCACCACAATACCTTATCTGATTCTGCCCATCCCAGTGATTTTACTCCTCCTTGTTAGTTAATTCTAGCCTCCACTTTTGTTCCTAATATCCTGACTTTTTTTTTATTTCTAAAATCTTTTGGATAAATTGCATCATCATCTTCCTGTTTTACAGTCATTCTTTTTTCTTTTGTGTACCCATACCACTCTAGCACTAATTCTTCACTCTGTTGACTATTTCTAAGCTCTTAGGTTCTTTTCATCCTCTTTCATCCTAGTCTATCAATGACCTTATCATTGTGACAGCTTTGACCTTAATGTGACAACTTCTTGGTTGTCCTAACTTTTTTGGTTCTTTATCTTTGGTTGGTGTGGTTTTTTGTGAGTTCTCCCTTGTTACTGTTACTTATCGCTCATGCTACTATCTTCATCTTGTCTCAGATTTTTCATATCATGTCTTTTCCCAGTGAAAAAACTTTTTGGATACATGACGG
>WEKY01027928.1:1693-49811 GCA_013390045.1 Picathartes gymnocephalus
TTTTCAAAGTGACTTCATAGTAGTAGTAGCTTTTCTTTCTGCAGTACAGTTGGGTATTGGTAGCCTGGCTGAAGTCTGGTAATTTCACATCATTTTTGTCTCTTCTTCCATGTCTTCCCAGTACTTTGCATTATAATTTATTCATCCCTGTGCCCTATTTAAGTTACTATCCATCAAAGGGTTTATTTTTCTGCACCTTTTCATGATAAATTAACTTGTTTAGAAACAAGGTAATTATGCTGCTTCTCTTATGTGTCTGTTTCCAGCAGAAGACTGATGGTCTAAAATCATGCAGTTAATGCATGGAAAAATGTCTTTTTTTCCCAATTCCATTTACCAGGATACAATAGGCAACAAAGAAGAGGCAAAACTATTAAACTTAAATAAACATTATTATATTTAAATCTGTTTTATGATTTCTTTAGATCCCATCCTCCAACCTCTTAATAAAAAGCAATGCTGGAAGATGAACAAAAAATCTAATCGTGTGGAGAGAAGGTGATTGTTTTCTTTTGTGTGGGCTTCATTTCATGCTGCACTAAAGCATGAGGCCTATTGCAATTAATAAATTGAAAAGGAAGTTTTGAATAGGACTAATGAGTGTAATTAGGCTTCATTAGTAATGTCAGAAGTTACATATGCATTAAAGGGAAAATGGAGTCCTGAGTGCTTGTCTAGCTTTCCATTCAGTGGAATGGAGCATTGCAAAGTTTCATAATATAGGTCCCTACTGTATGTGGCGCCTACTGAAGGAAATCAAATGTGCCAATCCGTAGGCTTTAGAGAAAAACTGGTCGAGAGAGTGCTGTTCTCCTTGTACAGACACCTTTCCTAAGTGAATGTGACATTTTTATTAGACAAAGGTCACATTTTGGCATGACATGACTGCTTGTCTACTGTAATCCTCTGTAGGTAATGCTTGAACTGTAACTCCTTAAGGTCTTGCTCAGTCTCAGTTTATTTTGATCCAGGTCTATTTATAAGAAATGTAACTATGACCTTAGGGCCTCCAGCTGAAAAGGCTGTTTAAAATTAAAATAGATTTATGTTTGTGATCATTTGTAGCTACCAAAACCATTGATTTTAAGGGAACATTTTTATGAGAAGCAACATCATGCACTTTGAACATAGCAAACCGCCCACATTACTATAGTGACCTTGAAAGGTATATAATAAAATACTTCAATAAAACTTCCTAAATCTTATTTTTCCACTATTATATCCTTGTTTCATTTTGTAGTTTATCTGAACTTATTCTTTTTTTATGTTCTGGTGATCTCAGAGTCTACTTCATCTTACTGATTGTTTTCTTGGTCTTGAATTTCAAATTTATGTTTTATATATGCTGGCTTGGTTTACTTTTTCAAAGTAATTACTTTATTTTTGTTTTTTAACTTTCTTCTCATCATCATATTTAAGAGTATTGTGCAGTTACCTGACTATGCAATTTGGTTTATCATGTCTTTTTATTTGAGAATTTTGTAAAATTCAGCAATGTCGTAGCGCTGATGAAGTTTAACTACTCTTCAGGTTAACCTGGACAATGCTCTCAGGCACCTGATCGGATTCTTGGGGTGTCCTGTGCAGGGCCAGGAGTTGGACTTGGTCATCCTGATGGGTCCCTTCTAACTCAGCATATTCTGTGATTTTGTGGTTGTGGGCTGCTCATAGCCCTTCAGTTAGGGACTCCACAACAGATTATTTTAGCGTATAGCTGAGGGAACTGTGTAGAACTTCTGCAGAATGAATCCTTGCAGGGGTAAACTACCAAAGAGGTGAGATCAGCTGTGTTTTTATTTGACTGAGTCTTGAAAGCCTTCAGGGACAGGGATTCGGTAATGTCTTCAGGAGAACTGTTCCAGTGTTGCACTGACATCTTATGGAAATTTTTTCATAATGACTGGCAATGGACATGTTAGGATGGCATTCAGTTTTCCAGTGAAATTCTGCATTTCAAACAATTTTGTAGTGTTTGAAAAATAAGCACAGCGCAGTAAGTGCCTGATTGCTCCTGGGTCATTCTTCTTGTATGCATTCTGATTCTCTTAAGGCAAATGTCTAAAAAGCTACAGCAAAAAACAACCAAAAAAAAAAATCGTGATTAGATGGTAATTTCAATCCTGATTAATGCATGTTTATCCCTTCTGTATATTTATGTACTAAGCAAAATTATCAAACTCTAAAAAGCTTGCACTCTCCATTATTCTCAAGTAGTTGTTCTATTTTTTTTCCCCTTCATTTATTTTTTTGTAATATGGATGAATGAGTTGTTGAATTTGGTTAAATGTTGTGAGTATGGAAATCTGACAGCAATTAATGGCTTAAAATTCCCTTGGCAGGAGATGAAGTGTGGGTTGGAAGCAGAGCAAAAAAAATCAGTCAAAAACATAGCAGGGTGAGTGGAAAAAGAAAGACACAGAAGATTTTATAGAATGAACAAAGAAGGAAACAGATGCCAATTAAAGTGAACACAGAATCAACATCATAGTGTCCATAGGGGCAAACTTTTAAAACTTCTACAAGGATTCTACTACCACTCTAAAAAAGGAATAAAAACACAAGCTTCACCTCAGTTAAAGAAAGCATGTTTTTATTTAGCTGAAACTCAACAAAAAACAAAGCAATAAAGGTGAAAAACAAAGGCTTACAAATTCAAATTGGTTTCACCAATCTGCAGTAGTCTGCAAGAATTCATTTTTTCTTGAAATGCAGGCAGAAATAAATTCTACGTTTTTGTAGAATATATTTAAAATGTGTAGTATTTTTAGTATATTGGAAGTTTCTTTTTTAGTTGTTCTTCTGTGGCACATAAATGGAAATTCATTGAAGCGCCTGGAAACTGAGGAACCTAACTTAAGATATGTGATTGTCCACTTTTCTGGATTTACAAGAGAAAGGCTTCTCAAGAGAGAAAACCCTCATCCTCATATTTACCTTCTCAAAATTTTTAGCTAAGGAAAAATAATATTTCTGGTGTAAGCAGAGAAGATGAGGGATGTGTATTTATTAAGAATATTGTGTTGAACAAGTCTTATCCCATAACCTTGTGTACTGTCAAACTTTGTCTTGTAAGTGAAAGGCTGTAAATTCCTTTGTTAATCTCATTAGCCAGATAATTTCTTAGTTAATCACAATTTGGTCTGATTCTGAGTATGTCCTTCTCTGCACTACGAAGTATTTTTACCATATAATTTTTTTTTAAATTGATTTTTTGAAATGTCTTAATATAAATATCAAATAATAAACTGCCATGGCATACCATTGACACAAATATTTTAATAAACAAAAAATTCTTTTAAACAGATGACATTAAAAATGGGGAAATGATAAAGGAAGGTGGGACTCACACAAACTGAATGTCACCAAATATATTATTCTAGAATGAAAATTGTTCTCTTGCTGCTCTGGAAGTCATTGCACGTCATTGAATTAGAATGTCCAAACCTCCTTCTAAAAGCAGTAAAATGAATTAACAAACTAGATATAAATTGGAGTCAAAATAATGTCAGTCAAGGGTCCCTGCAAATATGTTTGTGAGTTTCCATTAATAGATGAAAAATTCCCTTCGATATGGAGAAATGGTAAAGACAAGTGTGTGACTAGAACTGGGATCTGGTAGACATATTCATGATGCAGTGCTTAGAAATATGCATATGTATCAGGGCATGCTAATCTTAAATACTGTATCATCTTAATTTTTCTAAAATAATTTTGTCAGTATTACAACTATATTGTTACAATGATTCCTTTCTTTAATATGTTTTGGGTGACAAAACTGTACAACTTTACAGTGGACATCCATGTAGGATATTCATGTAGGCTAAGTAGTGTTTTGTGTGAACTTCATGCATATCTGTGTTGAAAAAGGCAACATGCACACCTATCTCCATTTAGATTTGATACACTATCTTCCAAATAGTTCTGTTTCAATCAGAAATTTTATATGTAAAGTAGTATTTCATAAGAAGGATGACAGCCCTCAGCAGCTGAGTAATGCTTGTTGCCGTTAGTTTACCCAGGGAACCCAGGGAGACACGTTGCCGTTAGTCACTTTGGAAAGCACCGAGAGAGTGCTACTTGTACATCTCTGATACACGTTCACTAACACAGGACAGATGTTGTTTTCAAGGCAGGATGAATCAGCTTTGTTCTTTAAAGCATAATTGGTGATATTGGGGTGTCAAACCTGGTTCTGTGAAAACCAAATGAGGTACTTCTGGCAATAAAGAAAGGACAGATGGAGCTTACTATACATTAGATGCCTGACTATATATCTGGTTTCTTGGGAAGTTTGTGTGTTGTGTATGATATTACCATGGAGCTGCTGATCTTTATATAGCTTCACTATATGAAGCTGGCTTGGATGTGGCCTTGGAGAGGCTCTGGTTTATTGACATATCCTGAAAATTACGTGTTAATGTTATGTTGTTATTTGTTAAGTTGTTATTTGTACAAGACTGGATCTGTATCTATCACCATGTTTATTTGCCAATGTTATGTTTAAAAATTCAAGTGGCACTTTGCTGTCATTCTAGAGACAGTAGAGATCAAAATCTTCCAGAGCAGAATGTTTATTGAAACTGGAAGGAAAAGTCTGGTTGATATCTTGCTGAAGTTATTTTGTTCTTTCTAAAACTAAGACATTATTTAATTTCTAAGAATAAAATTGTTTTGAGGGAATTTTTTTTTCAGAGCTTGGCACATACCAAGTGCCAGGCTTTATTAGTAATAATCTTCCCCAAGGGTTTTGTGAGAACTGAGAGCTTGTATGAAAGTATATATCCATCTCAGAAGCAGTAGGGAACATGATGAACAGCTTGGTTAAAAATCAAAATACAGTTTTGTCTTGTAAGTCTTGCAAAACAAGTATCTTTCAAAGCCCACAGTTTTTTAGCTAATGGAAACATACTCTATTTTTTTCATGTAAACTTTGTTTTTTATCTTGAGTATGTTCAGTAAAATTATCCTTATTGTCCACTATTTTGAATAATTGTGTAATGCCAAGTATTATGCAATATATATGCTATGTATTCAGGGAGCCCTGCACAGAGACTAAAGGCAGGACAAGCACATTTGCCAGCGAGCAGTTATGGCCAGTTAACAGGCAGGGCAGGCAGGGGAGCCAGCGAAGAATCTCCACTCTGGCAGAGTCAGACCGTGCCCTTTGTCATGCCAAAGGCAAACCTGTTTATAGTGATCTATATACATGGAGCACAAAACCTTGTTACCTAGAAGTCTAAAGAACATCTTTCATGAAGAAGAAAATGCGTGTGGAAAAGCTGTGTGTGAAATGTAAGGCAGTGAAAGAACGGAGAAGAGGAGCTGTGAAAATGTACAAATGGGGGAGACATAGAATAGGCTGCCCCTTCTTTCTAGTTTGTGGAATGTAATTTAAGAGGACAAGAAAGGTTGCTAAAAGTTAATTATGTTGATACAGGGTAAATATCTGTAAATGTCTTTGCTTTTTAAAGTTTCATAAAGGTTAAGAAGATATTTGATAGTGTATGCTGAAGGAAGGTACTGCTTGGCAGGGACATGGCATTGGATACAAAGATACAGCTGGCTACTGAGTATGAATTCAAGTTGGATCTATCAGAGGAATTGTAACTTCAATGTCGCTCCAAAAATCACAAAATCAAACAAAATTAGTTTCTCTTTGCCCCTGTAGCAACTATGCAGAGTAGATAAAAAGGCATACACTGAGGCAGAGATGCGGTTTTGTTCACATAATGCAAAGTGATCCTTTTACTCCTGATGCTACTAATTATACATTAATTACCTTGTTATGCTGTGACACCATGTTGGAGCTACGAACAATGAGCCAAACCTGATAATGTACTTTTGGTTTTGTTACTTATTCATAAGATAGTTTGGGTGGTTTATTTATTTTTTCTTACCCCAACAGCACTTTCCAGTGTTTGTTATGAGAAAAAAGCACTAAACACTTAAACCTGTGAATTTTAATGAGTGCCTTTGCAAAGTGGAAACTCACCAAGGAAGTTAGTTGTTATTAGTTAGTAAATCAGCAAGGCCCTTGAGAAGATGTTTTTCCAGATGGGTAATACTTTAGCAGTAATAATCAGTCTCACTTGGAAACAAAGTAGAGACAGTAAAAGACAAATGAGACTGATTGAAATAGGTAACAGGCAGGATATTTTTGGTATCTGAGAAGTTGGTACAATTAAAGTTGCATTTGATACTATTTTATTTTGTAGAAGCACTAAATAATTTTCTTACTCATCAAATAGCATTTATCTATTAGAATACAAAAATTTATGAAATAAAAGAAAATTGCAAATGTATTTTTGAAGTGGTTGAAATAACACCTTGACTTTCCTTTTTGTTATAATACAGAAAAATACGTACAGGTTTACATAAGCATGATAAGTGTTGTTAAATGTAATTTTTTGCTCTCTGTGTATACCAGTTAAGCCCAGTGTACCAGAGCTTAATCTGTTAAGATATCTGAGCAAGTGTCTTATTTTGACTCTGATTTCCATCGTATTTAGCATTCAAATTTAAAACATTGACTGTATCTGTTGGATATTTATTATTGTCATATTAATCAGCTTTACAGGCCTCACCACACTATAAATCCAAGAAATCATACAAAAATCAATAAAGGCATACAATAATCAATGAAAACATGCAATATAATTTTGCTTTAAAAAAAGAAGGAATTTGATTGAAATTTGAAGTTTAATTTTGATTGATTGGTTATGAGTGGCACATTGCTTCCATGTGGTGAAAAAACCCCAAACATGTGGATGTATTATAAACTGCAGTCTATGGAATTGCAACTAAATGAGCTCTTAAGTTCATGGTTTATGTAACTTTATTGCAGTGACGTTAAAAGCTGACTAATGCATATTATCTGCAATACTGTTGATCATTAAAGAGCTTGAAGTTGTCATTATATTGAAAAATAGGATAATGAGGATGGCTGAGTGTCAGTTGTTGGTTCAAACTGAGTTTGATTTGATGCAGGAAAAAAGATAATCCCGGTTCTCCTAAGTTCATAGGTCTTTCTGTGCTTTGCTTCCTGCCTTTCCCCAGACACAGCCTCCGCAGAGCCCCCAGCATCGCTGACGGGCTATAAACAGAAAAATTTACGATGTGGGGTTTTAAAGTTAGATAGAAGATAATGTATATGCTGGGTGCATTCTTTTCCTTCTGACGGGCTCGGCCTTAGCAGCAGCAGAGCCTGGCACTGGGAAGCTTGCAGCAGCTTCTCACAGAATTCACCCCTGGAGCCCCCCTGTCCCACCACCACAGCTTGGTCATGCAAGCCCTAGAGAGTTCTATAGCAATCGAGATCCTAAACTGCCATGGGCAGTCTGAGCTTGGAAATATGCAAAATCCCCTTAATTCTTGTGGTTTCTATTACCATATCAGTGTTCTTGAAAGTAATAATTCTCCTTTGAGTTCTGCATCACAGTGAAGCAGCTTCAGTAGCTTGAGTTGAAGCCAGGAGCTTTTGTCCATTAAAGTGTTTTCTACTATAAAAACGATGAAAGTATGGGCTTTTCATCAGTCTGCTAGAGACAGTATTTTGTGGATGTGAACAAATACAGAATAATTGAAACTAAGATTATAAAATCCTTGTAGTTTCAGTCTATGTCAACATGAGCAAATGGTGTTCACATACTGAGAACACTTTACTCTGACATCAGAGTAATCAGTTTCTCATTTTTTTTCTGTGAAAAAGGGATAGCAGTGCACTTATGTAATGTACATTTTTCATTTTAGTTTGTGCATGCATCAAGAGACTACAGAATGATCATTAAATATATGGACATTGATCTGGCCACAGAGTTTAAAAGCTTCTGGACAAAATGAGAACTATTTAATAACTGAATCATTGCTGTTGAATACTTGATTTTAAAAAGTGGTGAGATAATAACTTCACCAAGCATTTTTTAGTGTCAAAATTATTGAAATGGAAGATGATTCATATGAAAATCTTGCTCCATTTTCAAAAAGCCTAAATTGAGTTTGTTACTAGCCATAAACATCTGGCCTTATAGCAGTAGAGAGAGATGTTATTTTCCTAGTCCCTTTCTATTACTGCAGGAGCACTAGCTGTAGTATATTATTTTAAGGTACTTTGTTGAGACAATTTTAATTGTTCATATATATTTTAAAATACAGATTATACTTCCCAGATAAAATTATTCATAATATTTTAATGAAATAAGTTAAAACCAACCCCAAATATAATAAAAGACGTGAGTTTTATGTAAAATCTTGCGCTTCTGGAGGACACATAAATTAGCTACCAATACTTTGGTGTACCCTTTTTTTTTTTGGCCATTGAAGGAAAACTATTAGGCAGGTACTTTATTCATTTGTAATGTCAGTATTGGATTTTAATGCAATTTGTTGCATACTACAAAAATCCTTTGCCATAAGTAATGCAGTGTAATGAAGCTGAGAAATCTAGATTAGAATCATAGAATCTCAAGTTGGACCAGACCCATAAGGACCATCGAGTCCAACTCCTGGCCCTGCACAGAATCATCCCCAAAAGTCACACCCTGTGCCTGAGAGCGTTGTCCAAACGCTGCCTGAACTCTGCCAGGCTGGTGCTGTGACCGCTGCCCTGGGGAGCTGTTCCAGTGCCCAGCCACCCTCTGGGTGGAGAAACTTTTCCTGATATCCAACCTAAACCTGTCTGACACAACTTCAGGCCATTCCCTTGTGTCCTGTCACTGTCACCACAGAGCAGAGATCAGTGCCTGCCCCTGCTCTCCCCCTCCTGAGGAAGCTGTAACTGCACTGAGGTCTCCCCTCAGTCTCCTCCTGTCCAGGCTGAACAGCCCAAGTGACCTCGGCTGCTGCTCCTCACATGGCTTCCTCTCAAGCCCTTCACCATCCTCGTGGCCACCCTTGGACTCTCTCCAACAGCTCAATGTCTTTTTTATACTGTGGCACCCCAAACTGCCCCCAGAGCTCGAGGTGAGGCAGCCCCAGGGCAGAGCAGAGCAGGACAATCCCCTCCCTTGCCCGGCCGGCGCTGCTGTCCCTGATGCCCCCAGGACAGGACTGGCCCTCCTGGCTGCCAGGGCACTGCTGGCTCGTGTCCAACTTGCCATTGACCAGGACCCCCAGGTGTCTTTCCTTAGGGCTTCTCTCCAGCCTCTCATTCCCCAGTTGGTGTGTACATCCAGATTCTACAGAGGCTGACAGAAATCCACGGTGTTCGGTAGTTAAGCAGATGCAGTTAGAGAAAATGGAGTAAATTGTGGCATGTACTCCCACTTCTCCATAAAAAGATATACTCACTGCCCTCAAAGAAGAATCAAAAAACTTCCCCAAACCAATGAAAACTATTTAAAGTTATGATGATAATTGTTATTTAAAGTTACTGTGATAAACCCCCTGGTTTTATACCTCTGGTTGCAGTGCTTTTATCTTGCCTCTTGGACAGATTTAGTACCTAACTGGTTCCATTTAAGCTTTTTTCCAGTAAGGCTTTTTTTTACTACTATGATTTTATAATGAGAAATAATGGAGTTTTAAAATCACAGAATCACAGAATGGCTTGAGTGTGGAGGATCCTTTGAAGATCATGTAGTTCTGTCCCTGGTGCTGTAGGTGGGGATATCTTTGATTAGATGAGGTTGTTTGAAGAGCCTTCCAGTGAAACCTTGAACACTTCCAGAGACTGGGCATCTACAACTTCTCTGGGAAACCTCTTCCTTTGTTTCACCAACATCAAAGTAGAGAATTTTTTCCCTGTATCTAATCTGAACCTGCCCTCGTTCAGTTTAAAGCCGTTACCCCTTGTCCTATCACAACAGGCTCCCTTTTCTTTTTTTTTTCTTTTTTTTTTTCCTTTTTTTTTTTTTCCCTTCCTTCCCTTTCTTCTGTCTAAAAAGTCTTTTGGATTGTCAGGAAAGAATGAGTTATTTAGTAGTGAAGGTATTATACTATTTTATGAATTACACAATTTGTCACCTTTTAAACTGTAAACTCAGAGGGGTCTTTTTTCCTGGAGCAATTGGATTTACTTAAAAAATCTTTTTCAGTGGAAGAAATAAACTGTGTAAAATAGCCACAAAAATTCAAACCCGGTAACCAGCTAAATAATATAGGTTTCACAAATCTGTTTAGAATGGACAACTGCTTATCAAAGCTTTACACTAAAGGCATTAGGCTCTGCAATTTGTTGAATAATAAATGGATCTGGGCTTAAGATGACTGTCTCTTCATGTGTAATGGATAACTGTTGGTTTTCTGGCAGTTTTTTTGCAATTTGCTTTGTTGAAATGAATTCCTGCATAATTTGCTAGCCTCAGCACAATGTCAGTGCTTATATTTTCTTTGGAAAAAAATAATAGGGCTCATTTCCAAAACCAGTTAAATTAACTGAGCTGGCAATTAAAAAAAAAGGCAAAAAAGCAAACCAAAGTGTTAGATAGTCCCATTTAAGGAAACCCCTGAAAACTTAAAAGGTAAGAAACTAGAATTTGAGTAGTAAGGAGCTGATCAATTCTGCAAAGCTTTATTACTTAAAAACAATCATTCTAACTTAATAGGAGGCAGGAGCAGAATTTGACTTGATTGTGGGAGATGTGGCACGTTCCCCTTTCCAAGGATGTTTAATTATTCACACAAAATAGCACATCTCAAATGAGAGGTATTAGGGCCATAACAGTGATGGTTCTCATGTTCAAAAGCTGAGATTTAACACCTTAATCTGATTTTTACAAGATAAAAGTAAAAAAAAAAATCACGTGTCTACAGACCATTGGCTGTTCTGAAATGGATGGAATTCTCATCTTTGATGGAACTGTTATCTATGTATGTTTCCACTGATGTATTGTTTAATTAATTGACTTTTTTCTTAAAATACAGTGGTAACAAATATAAACGCAGCTGTTTTGTCTGAAAATTTCCACAAGGACAAGTTGATTTAGTCATATACATATACATATACAATCATATGTATGAAGACATTCTTTATTTCTTGGTATTTGTTATGGAAAATTATGTAAAGCAGTCAGAGTTAACAGAATATAAGCAGGTGCTCTATTTATTCAGTGCAGTGGTCATTTGCTTCTAATTTACTCAAGAATTGGAACAAAAATAAGACAGTTTGCTTGGTTACTGTGCAGCTTATACCCCCACTGTCTGTGGCAGAGTGTCAGTGCAAACTCTGTGTCACCTGTTGTAACAAAGGTTGTGCTCATCCACAACAGCCTTTCCTCGTGCCCGTGTTTTATGTCATGGAATAGCCCTGCAGCACGGTCCTGTCACTGGTGACATCCTACTCTAGCTCTTACAGTGAAGTGGTAGCTGCAGCTTTAGCTTCAGTTCTGTAAGCAGATATGGATGTGTGCTTGGTCCTCCTGGTGTCTAATATACCTGTAACCACAATAACAAACCAAACTGTGGATTGAGAAACTGCTTCAGCAAGGTATCTCCAAGGAATGTGTCAGTGCTGCTGGCAGTCATGTTAATGAATCAGTACATGGACTTCCTTCCTGAGTCAGCAGGCTGCCTTGGCACACTTTGACATGGGTCTTTGCCCTAAGATTGATCAGAGAGGCGTTCTGAGGTTTTGGGCAATCAGCAAAAGGAATTTTAACTTAATGTTTGAATTATGAATGCTGAAAGCTCTGTCTTCCAGCTCTGCCTGAGAGTCAGAAAGGAAGCACGTCAGCCAAGCTGTTGAGAAAACAAATTATTTGTTAGTATTAGGACTTGATAGTGTTTGTTCTTGTGCTGTGTCATCACCAGAGTATAAATATTTCTCATTTGCAGATTTGGTATAAACACTTTCCAAGTGTCATTGCCTTTTGTAAAGTGTCATTGGACTACTTTTAATAATTTTCTTGCCTTTTCTCACTTTTTAGTCCTGTGCATGGGGCTGTAAGTGCAGTGAACTGGTTCAGAGGAGGGGAGAGGTCATCAGCAATACCCAGGGGATGATGAGATTTTGGTTTGATAGAAAACCAAAACAGTCCACTCACTCACCCTGATGGTCTTTCCCTTCTACCTTCCAGCTTTTCCTTTACTAGACAAGAACAGTGTCTTTAGGGGAGGCTGAGCATCAGGGAAGTGGGGTTGTTGGTTGTAGCACAGTGAAGGAGAGCAGCTGGGCCTACAGCTGGGAGAGAGAAACCTCTCAGACTAAAAACTTAAACTCTTCTTACAGATAAAGATGTGATAAAAAGGTAATTTCCTTACATATGGTTTTCAAACTTTCTGTTTAAGAATGATTCTAGAAAGGTGACCTATTTTAAAATAAAAAGCTTTTTAAATAAACCAAAATAGGACTGAATCTCTGTAGGAGACCAATAGTAAGTAGGGTTTCAGGAGGCAGGGAAGGAAAGGACATTAAAAGAAGAAAGAAAAGAGTTTATACTTCAGTAGCATAATTTACCTTACCAGAATATCAGCCAGGTTCTGCAGTACTTATTCAGAGAAAACCACTTTATCTTTCACAAGGTTTGCTCCTGGATGTTTTATAGTTCATGCAAAATATAATTTTTTTCTTGCAATACTTAAAAAAAACTACCTTCAAAGCAATTATGTACTTTGTACTTCTGGCCATTCTGTAATATTGTAAAAATGTGAACTAAAACTGCATATTAACATAAAGACATGGAGTCATAGTAATATGTCTAATAAATCTCTTTCACTATGACAGTATGTTATTACTTGGTAGTTCTTCCAATTTTTTTTTTTTTGGTGGTTTTCAGAAGTGCCTTAGAAAGAGACCATAGCTAGGCTGAAGCAAGCGTGCAGAAAAGGGGAAAAATTAGGTACCAACTGAGATTTGTGAGAGAACACAAGCTGAAGTTGGATGTTCCTCGTTCCCCACCCTGTGTTTTTTATGCCTGTGAACAAGACCACACCATAGTGAAACTCAGTGGCCTTTCATTCTTAGACCTTCATAAGGGACCCTATAAAACAGGTGGGAAGGCAGGCAATTTCATAGGTCTCTACCCTCAAGATGGTGTCTTTATGAAAAATGAGGATGCTGATGAGAAATACTATAGGGTAGCAAAGCCAGATAAAGATACAAAGACTACGGACCCAGAGGAAAGGAGGATTTTGAGAAGGTTGGTTTTTTTTTTTTCTTTTAATTAAACTCTTCATGTTATATAAAAAGAATAACAAAAGTCATGACACCGGAGGGTGAAAGTTGAAGGACCTGAAAACGTCACTAGGAAGAGAAAAGGTCTGCTGAGGTAACAGCCAGTTTCAAGGCCATATGAAGTGGTCACTGCTGTATTTTTTTAAAAGTAAGAGTACTACACAAGACTGTTAGAGAGTGTTAGATTTGAAGTTGATTCTGCAAGCCTTTGGCCGTTTCTGCAGGGAGCAAGTTCGCTGAATAAATCAGTCTTTGCATCCTAACAGAGAAACTGGTCTTTCCATCCTAGCACTCAGAAAAAATATTCACTGCAAGAAAAGATTTGTTGTGTAAAAATAGCTTTTACATTTGCTTGCTGCATCATTTGTTTTCTGCATTGGTCTTTAGTGGTAGTTGCAAATCACTGATTTAATTTCATACCTCATGTGAATTTCCTATCATTTGGTACATAATGTTGAATCATAATTCCAGATTAACAGTATTCACAACATGCCGTCACCTTGATGCTTACAGTATGGAAATCACCAGTGCCTGTAATTAATGGCATCAAAAGCTTCCTTGCCTTTCTGTGAAATATCAGGGTCTGAAGAAGTCTCTGCATATCAGTGCAGCCTTGCACCAAACTGTGAATCAAGATTTGACCTATAGTAGCATATAATTATCCTTTGCAAATTTTGCCTGAGATAAAAGGAAAAGGTTTTCATGTTTTTTCAAGTTGCAGAAATCACTGTATGAACATTTGTTCAATGTACTTCCGAAGCCCACTGAAAATGGCTTTCTTACTGTGAGTGGATGCTTGCCCATGAACCAAGATCACCACAACCCTGAACAGTCTACTTTAGGTTTAGTTGCTCCAGTAAAATTGCTAAATTTTATTTTCTAATGACGTGGAGAACTCACATCTCACGATCAATGACTGTGACAAATAATTCATTGGCAGGCTTTTCAGTTCAAATTAGTCTAAAAACCAAAAGGGCTCACGTTGTCTATATTTTTGTTGCTGTGGGAAATTGGGAGGTCTGATAAGAATTATATTTTGACATAGCCTCTCTAAAATTACTGAGGTTTATGCCTTTGATTAGAACTATCAGACGTCTTAAGACTAAATGATTAAAATGACTAAAATTTAGTGAGTGCCACAATTCAAGATGCTCAGACTTGCTGCCTTTTTCTTTTGTACACTAATTAAAGGCAGCTTTTTGCATTCACGAATTCTCACGTACAGCTGGATGATTAAGTAGGTTTAGATTTATTCCTGGTGATAAAAAAGTCAATTTTTCCATCTTCAAAGCAGATTGGTATGAGAGAGATTTTCCTGTGGCTATCAGTCAAAGCTATCAATTTTGGCAAAATGACTGAAGGACAAACAATGGCAGAGAAAAAGGAGGAAAAAGATGCTTAGAAAGTTGACTTTCAAAAATACTGTGCACATAAGTTTCCCCCCTTCCTACGTAATGTAGTTTCATTTTGTTCATTTTGCTTGTTGATGGTCCTGTGTTTGATATCTCTGTTAATTGTCACAGAAAGCTTCTGATGTAGTCGACATTAAGCTGTGCTAAATCACTGAGCAGACGACATGACTTGAGGAGCAGTGAGCTCCTGAAAATCCTTGTGGAAATGTCCAAAGCTTTAGTGGTCCCTATTACAAAACGCATATTGTTGATGGCTTCCTCTCTTTAGAAGTCTATGAAACAGTTACGGATTTTTCTAGACTTATAGTAGAAGATGACCAATGAATTTGCAAGTATCAGCAATTGTTATACTCTATGTTTGGTCTGGAAATAATCTTTATATTACAAAAGATTTAAGAAAAAACCCACAGTAGGTAATGTTAAATGGAATGATCACTGTGATGTTAGTTCTGCAGCAGCAAACTCTTTTTGCAGCCTGTCAGATGCATTTAGCAGTGAGTCTCTTCCCTTCTGTGTCTTGTTTTCATAATGTTTTAAAGTACATTCCTTGACAAGCATTCAAATGCTCTGTCGTGTGCTGAATGATTTCAGTGTTCTTGATTCAGTCTTTTTCTTGAATGAAATTTTACTAGGCTTTACTGAAGCCAAGAGCTTTCCATTTTTTTCAGAGAATATGTCCACAGCTGTATCTGCCTTTGCTGTATGTGTGAGTTCTTGTGACTGAGAACCTAAACAGTTCAAATGGGAGGTATTTGTTCCTGTGTTTGTGGAGTTCTGCTATTTGAAAATTTAGCAATAGTAGCGGGAAATCTGAGTAACGCAAAATCTGAAAATTTACCGATTCATTCCATTATAAAACCTTAGCAAGGGGGAGTAACCTCTTTCTCTAACTCTTCTTTGAACATTTATTGGCATTACTGTCTGTTGTGTAGGTAGCATGTCAGACTAATGTCAAAATAACTGAGGAATGTGAGGATTCCTTTTGTCTGCCATACAATCTAGTATTAATTTGAATGTATAAGGTAAATAATTTCATTAAATGTAATCCTTAAAGTGGTTCATTCACAAAGAAATGTACTTCCTTTTAGTAATTTCTTACATGGCAGTAAAGCTGGAGCTCCCTTTAACAGTACTGTTAATACGTATAATATTGTACAAAAGACCTGTGAATTGGAGGGAGAGGCCTAAATTCTCAGAAGGTCCACCTTTTCAACTGCATTTTTTCTTGAGAACTCGTTTGAGTGGTTTCCTTACCTCAAACCCCTTACTTTGGAAATACCTTTCTGATTTTAGCATATTAAAGACACAGCATTTTGTTTATCCTACTGTATTATTCTTCTCTGGCATTTTTTACCATTTTTATTGTCTGTCTTGTATTTTCTTTGACATTTTCTTGGATGTGCTCCTATTTTGTTGTCAGTTACCACACTGAATGGCAACTGGTGAGGAGTACAGTATACTGAAGTAAGGAGGAGAGCTGTGAAACTAGTTTTTGTGGTTTTCTGGTTTTTTAAATGATTATTTTTTTTAATTTTTAAAACAAATACTAATTAAGAAACAGACAATTGCTTAATTCAAAAAGACAGCATTTTACAGTCCTTTTTTTTTTTTATTTTTTACAGTTTCTTGGTTTTTCAGTTCTCTATTGCAGTATTCCAGATACAGGGGTGGGTTGGCAAATTATTACATTACATTTTCCTGGCAAATATATTTATTTGATTTCAGTTGATTGATTTCCCAGACGTTGGACGATCATGTAGTTAGATCATTTTAGAAATTAATTATACAGAATTTGATTATGATTTTGGGGCAATGTATTGTCTCTTATTCTTTCAGGTAATTACTGCACTTTTGTGTTTTCCAAGATGTTCCATGGACAGGTGGAGGGGTTTTTTTGTATACCAAAAAGTGCAGAAGTCTCTGCTTGCTTCTTCATCTCACTTCCCTGCATCACTTTGTTTAGCCAGAGCTAGGCCAAACAATTGGTAGAACAAAGTTTTCCAGGTGAAGTTAACTGGTTCCAATTCTTCATGTGGAGATAAACCCCCTTTTGTCGCAACTGAAGCATAGGAACAAAGAAATAAAAACCAAACATTAATGGCCACATGTCTGACACAACAAGCAGAGGCTTTCTTGGGCTGAGCAGTGAATAATCAGTCAGCAGAAGGAGTGCTGCTCTGGTGCTGTGCTCTGCCCTGGGCCGGGGTCCTTTGGCCTCTGTGCAGTTCTGCAGTTGAGCTCGTCGATTTCCATTTTTGCAGGATCTGATTGCCAGTTCACTGCTGCTTTCTCTAGGCCAACATTCCAGCAGGCTTATTAGCAGCCCTAGTCTGCCGTGGGCCAGTGAGGAGCTTGGGAAGGAGAACATGGACAGCCGCAGTAGGTGGTGGGCGATGGCCACCGACAGAACGCCTTTGCTCAGCGTGGCTGCAAATCAGTGATTGTTGTTCTTCTACCAAATACAAAGAGGGAATTTGACCTTATTTTGGGCGACTGCTAGGTAATAGGAGGAGGAAGAACCTTTTACGTTGGAGAGCAAAAAAGTCCCCCAAATGTGCATGTGCAGATATTTACAGACTTACGATGCCATCCACTTAGCTCTAGAAAGTGGCACATTTTGATAGAAAGTACTGCTATTTTTTTGACTAATGATACTGAATTGGAAAAGTTGTATTTTAATTGGTCAAATTGCCAGGCACTTTCCCAGCAAACCTAATTAACTTCAAGCTACAGAGCACCATTAACAGATGGGACTTTTTGTCGTGTATTTTTTCACTAATTAGGAAATCTCAATCTTTTCACATTTATGGATTAAACAGAAATTTTCATTTTATTGTCAATATGTCAGTAGAAAGTTGAGAAAAAACCCTGTATAAAGAAAGCAAAATAAAGCTGAAATATTAACATTCATTGAAGTGTGTACAGAACAGATCACAGCAAAAATACTTCCTTTTTAAAATTTTTTCCTCAAATGAGATTGGAAATGTATGTGGGGAAGAAAAATACATGAAGGTACTCTTTTTTTGGTTTACTTTTTGGTTTGTTTTTTCATATTTCTGAGTCTAATGTCTACCCTAATAATTCTTTATTTTGATTTTACAGCATTCCTTATAATAAGCAGTCTGCTCAAATGAGAGGTAGTCTGTTCAAGTCTGTGTAAGAAAGCTGAATCTTTTATTGGAGAGAGAATAAAACACAGCTTGTGGCAGGCAGACTGAATTTGCTAATTCTCCTTAGTGTGGTTTCATTCAGAGATGTTCCATATTCTGTTCCCAGTGACCTGTTACATCAGTTACTTACTACAGTCATGAGTAGTTAAGCAAGCTTTCAGTGATTCAGGCCTTTACCATGGCTTTTACTTGTACCTTTCAGATATACCCAAATTACTGCTCTGATGCATAAATTCAATATGTGGGAACTGAATATGTGGCTAATTTCTTTTTTTTTTGGTAACATTTCTGTGTCTGCTGTATCTGTTTGCTCTCCCAGAAATGATGTTGTTATATTTCTTATTACTATTATTCAAGTCTGTAAAAGAAGATGCATTAAATATGAACTGTATTTTTAAAGATATATTTACCATAAATACAGAATTTTAGTTTCAATAATAAATTAAAACCTTAATATACTGGGTAGTAACTCAATGGGACCAAAAATATAGTTCCAGAAAAACTGGCAAACAGTTCATCTTAGGAAGAGTTGTTGACACCTTTCTACCTAAATAAAACTCTGAAACGCACAAAGCCTCTTTTCTGTCACAGATAGTGCTGACAGTGCTGCCGTGTCCTTCTTGGGCTCTTTGTGATTCCTGTGGCAGCAGGAGAGCTCTCAGCTGGGCAAGATCCACCTCCAACACCTGTAGGGAAGGGAATGGTTGCCCGAATGAGTTGACGTGGAGTATTCCTGCCAAATGAAAGCAAGAGGGAGAATTGGGAGCCTGAAGAGGTCAAGTCGTGTGTTTTAGTCACACACCACAAGAGTGGGAGGACTAGGGACAATAACCAGGTCCTCTGATTACTCATGGTTATCACCCAGTGCTCACACTGCCCTACTTTGCTAAAGCCTTTTGCTTTTAAAATTAAATCCCTGCTATGATTTTCTGACAGAAGTTCACTGAGAGTTTACTGTCCATTGGTTTATCACATAGTCATTATTTCACTCCCCTTCACGTCCTCTTCTGGATAAACTCAGACTTTTCTTGGAAAATGTAAGTCTATATGAGCTTTGCTGAAGGGGAAAATTTATATAGCAAAAAATCTCATGAAGCTGCCAAAGTTTGCAATACTGTTTTTATTGTGTGCTGATGACTAAATTAGTTACCATAAAATGTAATAGCTAATTAACTTTTTAGTTAAATCCTTTTTGTTAACTAAAACTTAACTTTTGTTAACTTTTGATAACAGTAAGCAAAGAACAAAATCAGAAAATGTAACTGAAAGGAAATAACTTGCATGTAAACATTTTCTAGTTTGGGTTTCTGAGAAGCTTTTAATGTGCCTATAAAAATTGCAAAGTTTGGTTTTAGTGCTTAAATTACTTCAGGCTCAAAACTAAGAGTTAGTAAAGTCTCCTCAAAGTTGTGTGATCTTGAACCCTTTCTGACTTCCCTGAAAAATGGAGTTGCTCATCATCTGGCTTGAACAGGCTCTAGGTGCTTCTAGAATTGGATGTTAAATCCTAGCTGACATTCAAAGGCTGGAGGAAATAGCAGAAATGAAGATTATTATTTTTCCTGTACCACCTGCCTTTTCTGTGTGCAAACTGTTAGGATCATTGTCACTGAGACAGATTTAATAGCTAGAACACTGCCCAGCAGACAGAACCCTTAAGATTTGTAGTTGTTAGCATGTACCCTGTCATCAAGAGTGGGTGCTGGCTGTAGAATTTACACTTTGCCTGTATTTGCATGAGAATCACTGCATAGATCTCTGCTGCCTGCTCATAGTGTTATGTCCTGTCAAGCATGGCTCTTGTACAGGGAGGATATTAAGAGCAAAATCTGTTTCCCTGCATTTTTGAATGAAAGCTAAATGACAAATGTTCCCAGTTTCTTTGAGCTTTTCATTTAGTATTTGTTGCTGATGGGAGCAAGATGGAATCTTGTGTAGTCTTTTCATTATTTTATCACTTCATCTTTCTCCTCCTATTCACTCACTCCAGCCCATGTGTTTCATGGTTTACTCTTGCAAGGTGGCTCACAGCTGGTATGTGCTTAGTTTTCTTTAAAGAGAAGCTGGCATTAAATGCAGCAGTTGTTCTAGAAAATATTAAGAGAGCATTTCATCAGTAAGAAATATGATCTAGCAAACGTGAGTGAGGTAGAATGGTGTTCTAGGAGTTCATGACCCCAGCACAGTAGATGGTGGATATTTTGTGCTTGTGCCTTGGGAATTTTAGTTATTTATATGTTGGCCCAGGAGGGTCCAGGTAAAGAAGAGGCAGAAAGACTGTAGGGAGGGCTATGTGTTCAAGCCCAGAGAAAAGTCAGTGTGCTACTTTATCTAGAGCATGTTACTTGGTCCTGCTGGTGGATTTGAGAGATCCTCTTCTGCTTTACTCTTGGTTATAAGGCAGGGTATAGTGGGATAAAAAGCCTCTAAACAGAAATTTACTGATTTTTATAAAAATCTGAATGCATTTTATTTGTCTGGACAAATCACAAAGTTCTGAAGGCTGTTTTGTTCGATGAACTTACATGAATTCTATAATTTGACATCAAGCAGCTGCTTTAGTTCGCTGGTTTATGTTCAAAGGTCATATAAATAAAAATATCTCTATGAAGTATTACAATACAAAAAGGTAGAACACTGATTATTTTAGAGCAAGCATCCATATTGTTTTATAGTAAATAGCACTTCACTTGCATTTATATTAATCTATGATACATTAACTGTTCAGTTGTTTGTGTCAGCTGCAGTGCGTAGTTTCTTAGCACTTATGGCTTTGCCTATATGGAATGCTTTCTGAATTTTGTTCTTTGCATCTAGCGTGTCAGTTAGTGCGACAGCAATTTTAGGTAAGACATTCTGGATCTTCTATAAGAATGTCTTGCTTTTGTTAAACTGCAATAATTGCACAGATGTGGGTACATCTCCAAGAGTCTGCAACTTAATGCTAGGATTGCCAAGCTAGAAGTTATTCCTAACTTCTGAAATGTACCTTGAAGCAGGTGTGTCCTTAGATTTTTAAGGTTTTGATTCCTAACAAATCTGGACAAGTGAATTCTGTGTGTCTGTAAAAGAACTACAGCTGATTTCTTATTTGATGGTTAAAGGAAGTTTGGGGTTTTTATTTAAGGTATGAAAATTTTCATCCAAGGATCAAAATATCAGGCTATTGGCATCTTACTAGAGCAAACTTTTGTGTAACAAAGTTTGATGGATCATTGAGGTTTTAGCTTTATGTATATAGGAAATAATTTGTCTTCTCCATAACTAATTTGAAATATAAAAACTAATGGAATTTTTTTTTAAATCATAGTTGATGGAACTGAGTAGCTTATTAACAAAATTCACTGTGTGGATGTAGAAATGAAAGCTAAGTGAATTTCAAAAAATATTAATAATGAACAACCTAGTATATTCCAAGCATTACAGTTGCCTTTGGGTTGAATAATTTAACGATAGAATAAGAGTTTGAAAGGGACATTTTTGAAGAACAGTACAGAACAGATTGTTGTCAGAAGAAATAAGGACTCTCTAATGCCCTGAGGTGTTAGGGATCACAGATTTCTGCAAGTTTTTTTCTTTCCATTGCATACTTCCTATTTTAATACTTAATGTTGGAGGAAAATAAAAAGAGATGATTATTCCTTTTTGATTTTCTGCTTTTCCTCTTGAGTTCTATGCTATTTTGTATTAATTATGTTTGGATAGTATAATCTTGTATAAGAATTTGCCTTTGAAACTTCAAAGAGTTCTGTCTCACCTTTCACAGAATGTTTAAGTGTTACAGGGTATGAGAGACTGAAGTTCCTGCTCTAGAGTCCCTACATGGCTTTTCTTTATTAAATGTAGCCCTCCTGTCTAATGTGACCAGCCTTCTCCTTTCCATTTTTTCCTTCGATAACGCAGTTACGGCGTTGTAGGGGGAACAGTGCCACCCCTTGGATTGTCCCTTTGTTACACTGCCTGGGGCCTGGAAGCTGAGCTTTACTGGGACAGTGTTTCTCAGAGTTGGTGCTTCCCTGCAGTACCAATATGTTGTTACACCCTTATCAAAATTCCTTTTTTTTGCTTTCTCTTTTTTCTTTTTGTATTTATTATGAACGCCTAAATTGTGACTGCAGTCAAAGCTCTTCTAGAGCATCTTGGAGTCAGTCAAAACAGTTTTAATTTTCCTTAGGTGGATTTTATCTGCAGTTTCTCTGACTCTTGCCTCAAGAAAGCATTCTACACTTTTGTTGAAATCTGAGGCTAGATTTTCTCTGTTCCTTTTTTTATGAAAGATTTAGGGATATGCAGCAACTATTCAATGTATTTCCCCCTCTTTCCTTTAATTAGATTGGTGTGTTTATTTATAATTTGTTAGTAAGTGCTTAGTCAGTATAGCTGTTAGCATATGAGTTCACATTTCTCAGTCTTAAACAAATAGCAAGCTATTATAAATTAAAGGATTCTTTCCTTCTGTACAGAGAGGTTATAATAGATGTGTAGCAATTGCAATGTTTTGGCAAATGCATTGAAATAATAAACAGAGCAAGCAAGTATCTCGCCATGCCCTAGTTAATGAAAAAGGCAGTAATTCACATACATATGTGCTTTTCCCTCCCTCAGATTCTCGTTGCTGTGAATTTGGGGTGTGGGTCTATGTTTGTGACACCCCTCAAGCATAGTAAGGTCTCTAAAATAGACATTATCTCCCCTGGCAATCTAGGGAAGACAGGAACAAACTCAGTAATTGTTGTCCTGGGTCTGAATAACCAGGTTATGTTCAGCTTTATTTAGATGGGACTACAGCAAAAAACTTATATCGGAGACTTTATCATGTGACATAAAAGAGTTGTTTGGGGTTTGTTAAAATCTGTTTCTTTATTTGTTCTATTTTAGTATAACTTTAACGTGATTGGTTCAGGGTCTGCTTTTTCTAAACACTTAGTGGTTTCAAGTTCAGCTCAATTTCTCTGTCACTTAGCAAAGGAACAATGCATTTCTCTGCTAGCAGGAAAAAGAAATGGAATTTAAGATTCTGTTCTCTTCTGATACCCTTTCTGTGATTCTTTGAGACATTATGAATCATGTTAGGCATGTGTTTCAAGGCAATACAAAAGAAAATAAGCCTTGATTTAAAATCAGGTATATATATTACAGAAAGGGGAATGTTGTACTTTCGCATACATATCTCACTGTTTGGCCTAGCACAGAAATCTGGAACTGCTTGCAAAATACAGATATTTGCATTTTAGTGGCAGTTACATGAACTGTCACAGAACACTTAAAAGCCTTAAATGTTTTGGAAGATCTCACCCAGAATCCCTATAACATTATTTAAGCAGCACAGTGGTGATGAATATGGGATTGGATGAAACCGAAATGCAAGGCTGATAGAGTGTTGTGCTGCGTTTGCTCTACAAGACTCCTTTGGGAGGAGGCAATGACTGAATGTTGTAATTTAAGACTTGCTGTGTGAAAAGGAAAATAAAAGTCCTTTAAGTTTACCAAAGTCCTTGTGTATTTTGTGAAACTTGAAGGAATGACAAGAGTGTTTATAGAGACCCAAATGGATTACAAGTTTAGTTTTTCAAATTTCATTTTCAGCAGTAAGTGGCTATTTCAGCATCCTGCAGCCCAAAACTCCTGCCACAGGGTAGATCTCTTTTTTTTTTTTTTTTCTTATTTGTAGATTATTTGCTTTGTTGGGTTTTTTTGGTTTTGTTTTGGTGGGGGTTTTTTTGTTTGTTTGTGTGGGTTTTTTTTTTTTTTGTTTTTGTTTTTTTTGTTTTGGTTTTGGTTTGGTTTGGTTTTTTTTCCAAGAGATAGCTATATTTAATAGTGGGTTTGAGGGTGCTGTTAGTATAGAAATGATTCCACAGAATGCAGGGTGAAACACTACCACTAATGCTTGACTTTAAATTATTTAAAAGTGAATAGCTGTGTTTAAAACTGGCTTGGGCAAAATTTAAATTTTTTGCCAAAATTGTAAGCTCTATGTTCTCAGAACACTCAGCACCTTTTTAAATTCTGTTTTTTAAAAAATGAAGACTTTCTTTGAAATGGATTGATAATGGATAATGGAGCAGATTTGATTCAGAGCCAAACTGTGATTGTGTGTAGCTTGGAATATTCCAACAGGTAGGGCAGAGTGGGCATAATAATTTGAATCCCACGCTCTTAATTCAGAGTAAAATGAGCCTTGGGATTGCTCCTAATCATAATTTGGGGTATATGGTCAGATAACAATCCACAAGTTCTATTCACCACTACAGTTTCTTGTGATGGTGAGACTTTTACCAGTTGATAGGAATTTAATAGCTTATTTCACCTTGCAACACCTGTACACAACGAAGATGATTTCAAGTCTAGATGTTAACATTATATTAGACTTAGGTAGTAAAAATGTTACTTCAATGAATTTCATGCTTTGATTCTTGAATTTGATGGACAGATCTCACTGGTTCAGGTGATAGCGCATCAGATAAGACAACAGATACTTGTACTCAGGCTAAATACCCTTTTTCAGACATTCACAAAGTAAAAAATGTTATCATCAGCAAGATCTAAAAGTAAGGCAAAAATAATTTAAGTTATCAGTTGAATAGTTATTTTAACAAGTAGTAGTAATTATGTAATATTAATCCATTAATGAGTTTATTTTATTGGAAGGTATGTACATGTTTGATATTGGCCATGGAGAGCTTCAGAGTTTGCTTATGCAATAATTACTCTACCTTGCTTCAGATGCTGGCTTTGCAGCATTGAGTGATAGCTGAGAGCAGAGGAACATCTACACTGTTTCAGAAAGTCTGCTTAGAATAAAAACATGGTCTGTCCCCTTCCTGCGCTGTGAACATCAGTCAGGCTTGTTCATAATACAGCAGCTTCAGAAAGAGGTCTGAAGCCTCTATTGAATGGAGGTATTTTTATTCCAGTGCTCATCTGCTGCTTTAGCAGTTAAGACTGTCAATAAAACTCGTAACAGTCATGACCTGCTGCATCAAGTGTTGCTTTCATCTGTTTGAAAGTTCACTATAGTCTCAATGGACAGGAGTGCAGGGTAAATACATACTTTTACATAGTCTTACACTTTTCCTGTGGGTTTCACAGCCATATATATAAATGAAAATTCAGTCTAATCTGGTCTGATCACTCTTGGTGTATGCACCAATGAGCAATCCTAAAGGACAGGCCTGGTAAAGCCAGATTGTCTCTTTTTCAATGCAAGAAGGCATTCTATGATAATATATAATGTTTGAAGTTCAAGTAGGAGTAATTTTCTAGAGAAAATTAGACCTGAAATTAAAGTAGCCTATGATTTATTTTTGTTGTCTTTTTTTTTTTGTATGTAAAAGAATAAATGGTTAATGTTGTTAAATAATTACTCTTTTCTTTTCTTTTGTAGGTTGTCTTAGTCTTCGCTCTTAGTATTGGTGCTCTTGTAATATACTTCATAGATTCATCAAAGTGAGTATTTGAGTACATTTTCCTTTCCTTTCCTGCAGCAATTATACATCTCTAAATTTCTCCATTCATCTACTTCAAATCAGTGCTTGGTCTGAGTGCAAAGAACTGTATAATAGCACAGGTTCTACAAAAATAACTCAAGAACGGGAAAAAAACATTACATAAACTAAATTGAACACAGTCACATTGGATCTGTAGAATGGAGAGGAAAACTACCTTTGTGTATTGAGATTATACATACTATTGCAACATTACAGTTTTTATATTCATTATGCATGTGTAGAATCTTTCAAAATCAAGACTGGGATAAGAAATACAGCCTAAAAATATTTGTCAGAAAGTTGCAGTTTGGAGGAGGATAAAAGCCACTTGGGAGACTGACAAGAACACTGCTGAAAACCTCTGCATGAATTAGACAGTGCGAGCATTGTATCTTGCATCTCTGTATTTCCAGCTTCTGAGCGTGATAGGTTTCTACCAAGATGAAGTGAAGTACTAATAGTCTGCAAAGCATCTCAGTGTTTTTAGATTTACTCAACATTACCATACAGTATTGTGGTTTTGGCCAGGCAATAGAAAGCTTCATCGGGCTATGTGGTGGTTTGATACAAACCAGGGTAACTCAGACCATATTCTGATATCCTTCATACTCCACCCTTGTTTTCACACTGAGCTGGACGCTGTCAGTGTTGTAACAGGCAGATTGGTAGCCTAACACAGAAGAAACAAATAAAAAGGGACTGAAATATTCTTCATAGAATCCAGTTCTTTTGGGAGAGTGATATTCTGAAATATCAATAGCAATTTAACGTTCTGATGACATGCTTACTGTCTTTCTCTGAACTTAAGGCATTCCACTACTGCAGCAGTTAAGATTGTACACCAAAGTCAGTCCATATGTGCCTGCTTGCTATCTGTTTCTGTAGTAATGTTCTAAACCAGTCATTCTGTGACTCAGAAAATCAGACATTCCACCGTTGACATCTGTACATCCTGATATTTAGGAAGGTGGTGGCACCAGCAAAAGGCATTCTTCAATCCATGGATGCTAGCTCTGTGTTCTGTGAGTTTGAAGCCGTAGATGTGTCAAGCATAATGCAAATAACTAAGGTAGAGATTTTCTTTTTGGAGAGGAGCCAAGTGGTGGGAAAACTCAAGTTCTGTCTTGAGCTCCCTTAAAGTGAGGACAGTTGCTTTTCCTTCTTAACGTTGCAATGAGTGTTTTTGTTAATTTTAGTAATTGTCCTTAATATGTCACCACTGAAGTACATAAGGTGGTCCCTTTCTGAAGACCTTTGTAAAACCTTTTGAAGCACAATGGCAAAGCTTCTGGATGCCTGATATTTCCAGGCCAAAAGTGTGGAATAGATTAAAACCTGTTTCTACTTATGTTTCAATTTCAGATCAATTACAGCTGTATGTCGGGGTAATTGTTTTTTGTGAAACTAACGGAATACATGATGAATTTTAGGCACTGCATTCTCAAGTCTTTGATTGTTTTTCTCAAGGAGGGCAAAAGCTGACATCATGGGAGAGTCTCTGGACACTTGAGCTTTCTTTGGGCCACCTAATCCATGTATTACTACCAGCTTATTGATTGCTTGATCAACAAGTGTTTTAACTGGGCATTTCTCTTGGTTTTCAGTCAAAATTTAATGTGTGCAGTTTAAATTCAGGAACCTGAAGTTAACACACTGTACTTGCACACTTTTTCTTCGGTTTCTCCTCCTTTCTCCCCTCTTACCCTCCTTTAGTTCCACACGCACATCTTGGTCTTTTCTGGTTCTTTTTTTTGTAAATGCTGAGTAGATTAATTCATGTTAGGAACACCCCAGATATATCCCTGAAGGGAAAAATTCTGCTTTATTTTATTCTGCTGACTTGGCACCCATTTCAGCAATGAAGAATGAAATACAATGTTGTATCAGTCTATTTAACATCCACAAGCGCATGCTTGGAAAAAGTCATTCCTCTGAGAATTTGGTCAAACAGGAAATAATGAAGGTAGGGTGAGTGGAATGCTTGTGATACCCTCAACAACGCAGCTGTAGCAACAGACACTACAGCTTGCCCGGGATCAGTGCGGCTAGACGGGCTCTAGCGCTCCCACCAGAGAGATGGTGACGTGCACCAGGCTGTGCTTTCCCTTAACAGTGCATTCCAGAGCTGTGTGTTCTGCCCAGGCCGTGGGCTCTCACCTGTTACTGACTCTTACATGTAGAGACTGAAAAATTGTGTCTTCAGTCCAAAGCTGAAGAGTGCTGGTGTGAGCAGTCATCGAATAGATCTTGCCAGTGATCTATTCATCCAAGACCCTTAATCTGTCAACAGATTTATAGAGGCAGTGATGGTATGTCCACAAAGGAATCCTGCATGACTTCACACCAAAGGGACATCAAGAAAATGGGAAAAACAACACTGTTTCATCAGATACTGAAGGGAAGAGTGAAAAGACCATAGAGTTTTGTCAAGCAAGCATGTGTCATGATTAATTGTGGTATGAAGGCTGAAGTGAAGTATGAGGGCTGTCACAGCTGTGAGAGGAGGGTAAGCTAAGAGCATTTTTATGGCACCCAGTTCATCACTCTGACAGACACTCTGCCACAGTAGTACCAGGTGAATTGGCACATCCAGTGCAATGCTGTTTGGAGAGAGCTGAGATCAGAAAATGGTGCAGCTTCAACATCCTCCATACCGGTTAGTCCTACATCTCAGCAGAGCCAATTAACTAGCTTTGTGTTGCTATAAAATATTTCTGTACCGGTTCTGTTTCTGGTACAAACTTGGGATTCAGCACCATATTTCATCACAAAATATGGGCACAGTTATGATCATATGCATCTGCTTTGTGCTTTTTGGAAATGTGTCTATTCTAGACTTTCCTTAAAGCTTTGTTTCTAAAACAGTCAGAAAATATCCTACATACCCTCCACATCTCCATATCCCTTTCATCAGTGCTATGACAGGAGAGAGAGCACAGATACTTTTAGCCACCACAAACTATTAATCAAATCATTTTATAAGAAAAATGGAAACATCTTGAAATGTTAAGCCACCTTGTCATGGTTGCAACTTCATTACTGACATTCTGACTACTGCATCATTATTCTTTCTTTAGTCCAACTTGTATTATATATATATAGCATCCATATATATATCTGACTGCATAAAAGTTTACTCTTAAAGACACATGTTACTTGTATTTTTGTGTTTTATTCTGTATGTGAATGACTTTTTGAAAGGATTATGATTCCCTCCAAGGAAACAGTTTTCTTGTGCTTCTTCTGTCTCCTGTGGTATCTTTGAGCTCATTTTTTTTTGGTCTTGTCTTTATTATTTAGGGTGAAGCAAGTCTTTCTCACCCATGCTAACAGTTAGACTTTATGATTCCAACCTAGATGATTTTGTCTACTTGTTTAGTAGCAATATTAGCTGGAAACATGTTAGAGATACTATCCTAGAAATTGCTTAACAAAACAATACAACATGAAAAGTCTGGTTTGTTGTTTTGGAGAATTCATGCTGGTTTCTTGCCATTGCATGGGAATAAATTAGGAAGGAAGGATGCATTGAAAATCTATATATTCTGTTTGAGAAGTTTCCTGTGTGACAGCACAAGGAGAACAGTGTCATTAGCAAGTTCTTTTGGAAAGTTTTACTAGAAAAAATATTTTTTTCCTGAAAAGCAGCACTTTGTTTCAAGTCCTTGTAAACTCCCTTTTTTTGTGGGAACATTTGAGGATAAGTTGTGATAGTATGTGTTTGGCATTCCTTCTTGCTTGCTACTGCTTCCATGTTTTGTCTTCTGAAAGACATTTGATTTTGCTCAGCAAAATGTTCTACAAAAATACTGCAAGCCTGGTGAGGATGATTTATTTAAATTTATTACAGATACAGTGTCACTGCCCAGGAGAATTCACATCTTTTTCATTTGTGCAGGCTGTGTTACCCCTTTTACAGACATGTATGAGGTATGAAGTTTATCTGAATAGTTCAGTAAGTCCATGTAAACACAAACACTGAAGTGTTTTTAGATACCAATCTCACTTGCATTGCAAATCATTAAGCTTCTCCATATTAACTGGAATAATCTGCAGAACATTTTGATGACTCCTCCGTGGTTTCATGGCCCTTCAAGGAAAGAGCAATTTTAATTTCGTTTGTAAATCAACAATGGCATATCTGAATTTTGAGTGGATCTTATTGGCCTGATGTATTGTCCTAGGTTGACTTTATGATGCTGGTATCCCATTGTCTGTTTTTTTGCCCAAAATGGGTCCTGAGTCCCAGACCAGGACATATATTAAAAAAAAATGAAGATGGGTCTAATAGCATAGAAATCAGTTCATAGAAAAAGTTCAGTTTGAATTTTGATTTTATTATAGTTTTCAGGTTACAGTTTGGTTTTCTGAATGTATTATTTCATTTAAATTTGCAAGACACATAAAAGCAAAAGATTGATTTTTTTTTTTTTTTTTTTTTTAATTAACCCGTTTTNAACCAGTTTTAGGGCTATGCTATATCATTTTGCTGAGGATATCCTGTGCAGTTCAGGGTTCTGTATCCTGAAGTGTGTATTTACCAGTATTTTGAGTGGGTACAGATTTTACATAGACTTTCAGTCTTTATATTTGAGGAGTTAAGTAAGTAGGAGTTAAATTGTACCAAACTTTGTTTCAAGCCTTACTCCTTATAATGAAATTTACTCATGCAAAAATATTTTAATTATGTTTATAAAGTTCTCCTTTGTCTTAGTACACTCCTTGACCCACACTAAGTGGCAACAGGCACATTCCTTCTTACTAAGTACACAGTAGAGTTAATATATATACAGTTTTTTATGATGCATGACTAAGAGATGTAGAAGTTGACTTAAAATTCTGGGGTCTGGTTCAAAGAAATGCTGTTAGATTATGTTTACCATTGCTGAAATTGCTAAAATTACAATGGTCTGTATCTTGGCAAGTAGATTAAAACAGTATTGTTCCCTGCATTCTTGGGAGGGAAGTCTCCCACATTACCTTGCAGCTGGTGGCCTTGTAAAATTTTAATATTTTGCCAATTTTAATTTAGTTAACGCTGCATCAGTTTCTGGCCATTTCTGTGAGCTGATAAATTTTGTTTCATGCTGAAGCAAATCCAGTCATATGTGTTTTCTCCACCTCTTTTTTATGTAAAAAGAGAAGAATAAACTTTTAATTCCCCTTAGTTTTATTAACTGTTCACTTATCAAATGGAGTGGTAGGTGTAATTTTCTGATTCAAAGAAAATTTAGCTTAAATATGCAAATGAATTTCTTGTATTTATTTTGAAGTAACTTGGTTTTTAGTATTATAACTTCAGTTGGTCCTACTGCTGATTCCCAGCCAATCACAAAATCTGTGGTTCATAAAGCCTCAGTCAATATCTTTCAAACTGATACATAATTAAATAAGATTTTTTGGTCATAAGTATTTTAATTTTATCTTTACTGTGTTTGTAGTCGGTACTGAGTGTACACCACTATTGCTTTAATTGAAAAGAGATTTCCAAAAGAAAGCCTTATTTGTGACAATGAACTTTAATTTTCTTCACTGCTCTGCAAATTTTCCTGGGAAAGTGTCCATAGCCAAGATTCGTTGCTTTCATTAGTGTGCTACATTTGAAGGCAGGTGGGTGTGCAGCTCACTCCATGGCCTCTGCAGGCACCTGAATACCAGAGTGATTGCAGGTCTTTGTTAGGTACAGGTGGTGTTAATTATGAGTCAAATCCACCAACAGCAGTGATATGATTATTATAAGACAAAACCCAAAAGAAACAAGTCACAGTGGATGGAAAAAACCACCTGGCGATGATGGCCCATGGGCTACTAGGCACTCGGCTCTCTAGGAAAATGGCATTAATTATGATTGTATGTCTTCTAGTTTTGTTGTTAGATATTGTCCCTTAACCACCAATCATTATAGGTGTTACTTGAATTACTAAATTACATCTGGATGTAGTGAGGCATACTGAAAAATTAGATGCATGATTTAGGTACTATCCATCTCTTAGCTTGGTGTTTGCATTCATTCTCTGACATGTTCAGAGAGCTTGAGTTTGGCAAATTATATGCAGATAAAATTTGTAAAACACTACCTGAACAACTCCTTCAATCTATTTAGGTGATGATAATAATGAATAAAGGCAATTCCTCTGTATGTGTTTATCACATCAATGAAATAACATTGGATTACATTGATTTTTGCTAACGGTACAGAGTCTCTGGTTAGGCAATATGGAAATATTCTGAGTTCTCTAGACAAACCACTGTAATGAAGTTTCTGTTAATCAATGCCAGTAGTTTGTGTTTTCTAAATAATGAAAATGAATTGCTGCAAATGAATTAAATGAGAAACATTGTGAATGGGTTCAGATAAAATGGCAAACAAAAATGGATTTCCTTCCATAATAATTGACAAATCAAGCTCTGGGGAAATTTTTGGGTACTGTTTTTATCCCTTGATGTTCTACAGAAATTCTTAGTAATTGTGATGCACAACTTTGATGTGATCAAATCCAATGGGTTTGCTTCCCTGAAGTGTTAGGCCTTGTAAAAGACCTCAGTAACCATAATTTCCTCTTGGCCTGTCAGTGAGTATGACAGAGTAGAGTTTGGCTCTTATTTTCTTTGTGCCTGAAGGAGGCTCCATCAGGTATTTATAGATGTTGATAAGATTCTTTGAGCCTTTGTCAGACAAAAGTGTCTCTCAACCCTCCTCCTATGACAGGACTTCAGTCCCCTTAACATCTTGGTGCCTTTCACTGGTCTCACTCCCCTGTGTCTGTGTCTCCATGCTGGAGACACATTGCCTAGTGCAGTCTGGAAAATGCTGCTGACCCCCTTTACTGCAAGGGCCCCTGGGTGGCTTATAGTGAACTTCTAGACTTGGGTCGTTTTCTGCAAAGCTGCTTTCCAGCTGCAGTCTCCTGCTATGCTAAGGAATCACTGAAGTTCAAGTTTGTATAATGTTATTATTCCAAAAATAAGTCTGTAATCTGAAATAGCAAAACTTTGTACGTGCAGTGGTATTTACTGACTTTATTTGTATGAAAATGTTGCTAGATAGGCCTTTAAGTAAATATCTGTCACTTAAATTAATGTGTTTATACTGAACATAGCAATCTTAAGAGTTCAATCATTAAATAGCTAAGTCCTCACTTTTTCACTTATATGGTTTAAATTTTTGTCATGTCTTAGACAAATGAGAGTACTGTATTTCAGGAATCAGATACTTCTTTTTTAAGGGTTAGGTGGAATGTACTATTTTTTTTTTTTTTTAAACATTTGGCCATTAGTTTTTCCTTCTCCAGTTTCTAGTTAAATTGACAGAAATCTGATTTCAATATAGGCAAAAATCTGTATCACTGGCACATTTTTAAGACAGCACTTTTTAGGAGAGTAAAACATGCTGTTCTCTCAAGTTTCTCTCTTTGAAGGATGAATGAAGGAAATTCATTGGAAATGGAGGTCTGACTTAGGTGTTGTCTAATTTGAATAGCTTGTTAGCTGTATTTGCATTATGAGGCTTTTTCAAAGAAGCAGGATTTTACACTAAAATGTCACACCCTGTGATGTAGGGAGGGCAGACATGGCACTGTTCAAGTAGGTAAGTGGAATGGTACTCGAAGGTCATTCTATATGGTGTTTGGAGAAATGATAAAATCTGTGTAATGTACAGCTTTGCAGATATAGTTTGGAACTTAAGGGAAGTTTGATAACTGTGACAGTGGTGAAATATTGGAAAAGAGATTCATAGGATGATTGTGGAATTTCCTGCATCACTGGTATCTCACTTGTACAAGTCATACTCGGTGATATTTTGGTTGGTAGGATGTTGGAATATCTGATTATTATGTCTTCTGCAATGTAAAGCTGATTGTATGGCCTGGGAGACTCAAAGGAAATGATGACCACATTGTTGCTGTGAAGATCTAAGCCTGCAGAGTGGCAAGGGTGGCATACAATTTTGAGCTTACAGGAGTATTTTTTTGCCTAAAAATGCCATTGATAAAAGGTGAACATTTAACACCTTCATCTTTTGTAACACAATTTCTTTTGATTATTATTATAAACTCAGAGACTCTCAGAAGACTGAAATGGATCCAAGCCTGAGGAAGATGCGTGATCCTTTCTGGCCCACGGCAGACTCTGTTTTTATAACATGTTGCTTTGTAGTTCAAGGTCATGATTACTTAGATGAGACTTTGGTCATTTAGTGTGGCTGATCTGTGAGTGGGTTTTTTTGGTTTTATTTTTGTTGTTGTTTTTTTTTTTTTTTTTTTGTTTTTTTTTTTTAGATCCAGAGGCTGTGTGTAGACATACAGAAATGTTCCTGAGAATTTGATGTTAGATGTTAGCATTTTATTTCTTGTCAGAAAATGAATAACAAATCCAACAAGTATGTAATCCTTTTCCCTCCTATGGTGTTGCAAGTCCATTCGTACATTTTATGACAAATGGCATTCGTGGCAAGTGAGTTTACTGGTTGTTCTGTTCTATGCAAGAAATAAATTCAAACACGTTTGCACATATATCCTATACTTTTGAGTCAAATTCTTTTCTCCCTGCTGAGGGCTGGTTTGGTTTTGTATGCTGTTACGCTTCATGTGGGATACCTGAACTCCTTCAAGGGGCAGCGGCAAGGCAGTGGCTTGACAAAGGCTGTAGCAGATCGTTACCTCACCTGGCAGTTTTTCTCCAAGCAAATGCCCATTGTTAAAGAGCATTTGAATAACACTGGTATTCAACTCTCTGTACCAAACTGCATCTTTCTTTTCCAGTGAGTTGTTTCTGCTTTTGTGTACTGAGAAATCCAAAGGCATCAGGTTAAACATCAGGCTGAAAAAGAACTGCAAATAGACAGCTGCATCTAGTTGATTCCTGGCAGTATTCATTGTTCCCTAGTTCTGTTTTGGGAAGATTGTCCCCATCTGCTCTAAATTCCATTAGCTTTTCTAGGGCAAGATCTCAAAGTTTGATTTGCACAGGAGTAAGGTCTTTCACCTGAAGGTTCAGGGCAGATATCAGGCGTAATCAGGCATGTTTAGAAAACCATGCTTCTAAACTATGCTTTAAGTTCTGTAGTTTATCCTCTGCTGACCTGCTTGCATAAATCTTGCATTAGTTTTGATACCGTATGCAATTCATATTCTTCATGAGCTCAGGTTTCTGAGTCCTGTGAAGCCAGAGTGTTAAAAGTTCTCTCTGTTATCTAAAAAACCCCAGAACCAATGTCCTTTTTAAAATTCTACCCATGACTATGGATAAAAAACGCTTGTAATAGAACATCTGTTTCTCATTCCTGTGGTTTGCTAGTCTTTTAAATTTATTTTAAATTGTATTTAATATTTGTGTCTCAGCACTACATGTTATGCAGCATGTGAAGCACAAGCTTACTTGCTGGCTTATTGACACCGTTATGCTTACATACGCATTCTTTGGATAATGACTTGGATCTGACTTAAGAAATATGGATAAAAAAATACTTAGATTAGCATTTATTTGCTTAGATGTAAAAGCTTAGATTCTGGTAACTTTCACTGGAAGCAAGTTCTCAGGAAACCTGCCCTGTGTTGGTTTTCACCACCTACACAATAATTTGAAGGTCATTTTGTGTAATGAAACTGTATAGATCACATTTATGGCCTGCTCAGTTTCACTTCTCTGTTTTCAAACTCATAACGTGCTGCTTGATGTTTTTCCAGTATTGCCATGGGAACATATTCTTAAATTACAATTCAAATTCTTTAAAAAACCCCACCATAATTGATACACAGGCTAGAACCTTCCTTTATTTTTTTTTTCCTCTCTTTTCTTCTTTTGAGATGAGTGTCTGCATTTTTTGTTTCATCCCAAAGCATCTGACAATGCATCTGCAAGTATTTTGTCCCATGCTTTCTTTCCCTGTAGACAGATGAGTTGTGCACACTGGCTAGAAGCATTCTTCCTTAGCACTGGACAAATTCCCAAATCTTTATAATATAAAAGAGGAGATAACTCAGCTGAGGTTTTAAAAATACCAGATACCATATAGCTGTTATCAAAACATGGCTTGCATAGGAGATTGCTTTTCAGAGTGGAATTGGACATATAATCAGTGCCTCAGCCCTCTGCTTTTTAAGCTACAGATACAAATAAAGATGTGACCTCTTTCTTCTTTTTTTCCCCTCCCTTTTCTCCTGACAGCTTGACAAATTGTAGCTTTTGGGACACCCCGGTAGTTGATGAGTCATTTCTGCTTAAAAATAGAATTCCTTGCAGCAAGGACACCCATTCCTATTTTGACGCATGTGTCATTTCTGACAGAGTCACAGGGCCAACTGTGCCATGTTAATTAAGCAACCAGGAGGAAAAGAGCTCTCTCTCTTCAGTAAATACCAGAGCTGCAATCCAGTAATACTGAAAAAAAGAAAAGGGAGATCCCATATACATGAACATGAATACCTGCAGGCTTTCCTCCCTTCCTGGTACTTTGTGAACATTTTGAGTCTTTTATAGACTCCTGATGCAATGTAATAAACATCACTATCCCACCTTTCTTTTGTGCCAACCCCTGTCCTTTTTTTTTCTTTTTAAATCCTCTCAGACCTGACAGAACACCAGCTTCACAAAGGGAATTGTAAGGTCTAATTACTGTGTACAGAAGAAAAATTGTAATGGAGCATTACAACATTGTTATCCTTTTATTTGTGTGGCACAGAAGTGGTGCTGCACGAGAGCAGTGGTAATGATCAGCTGTGTTCAGCACCAGGTACATGTGATGGAGTACCCCATACAAGCCTCAATAGGAGAATATTGAATACAAATGTAATTAATACTAAAACGGCAATTTGTGGCATTGTAGTAGATCTTGCTCACTTTAACATTCATAAAGTTTTTCTTACTCTTATCAAATCCAGTGCAATTACAGGGAGTGGAGCAGGCTGTTCTTTAGCAAGATTTTTAGCTCGGTCTGTATTTATTCATCTGCTACTGGTGGCAATTATTTGGCCTCAAAACTCGGGGGCGGCCCTTTGAGTGGAACAATTTTATGGTGCATATAACCATATTGCTGCAATGGTTTTTGTTAGAGAGTTGTAGATTTGTTTTTCTAACAGGTTCTGTACTTTGATAAGGATTAGAAATGCTGAACTTTATGCAAGCTGGTTTCTTTGCAGCATCCATAACATAATCAATTCTCACAATTCAGGAAATGGTATGAGTTTGCTGAAGACTGTGATACGTGTAAGATTCTTTAAGGAGTCTAATTCTGATGCTCATAGCCCTAGAAGGTACTGCATCAGCCATATGTGTTATTCTTGTTACCATTTTGAGTCTAATGTTTTCTCAAAACAAAGGAATTTTCTATTTTCATGTAATTATTTAAATTTGTCTTAATTATATTCTGTCGCTGCTGTAAAAGATCATTTTTGAACCAAGGTGACTCAGTTTCTATCCATTCCTATGAAAAAATGGAATTAAAAGAATTACATTATATGGATTATATGAAGTATCTTTTGATATTATTTATATTTATACTGTTAAACAGCATTAATTCTGAGTAAAAGTTGTCTTAATGTATCTGAACTCAGATAATTGATGGCTAGTTTGCTATTCAGAATCATATTAGTGGTGACTTAGATTTTAAAAAATAGAAGGAGATACTGATGTCAAAGGTTGGTGTACTATTATTTACAGAATATCCATTCATAACTGCAAATAATCTTTCTGAGTAATACTAGTACTTAAATTCTTGCAAAGCTCTTTGATAACTTAATTTTAAGCTCAAATTTTTCCTACCTTACATGTGAAATTTGGTTTCAGTGACTTGCATTATATAGATACAATGAAAGTCAAGTGAGAAATAGGGCTCTTAAACTCTTATCAAAGTCAGTAAATAAAAAAATTACTATTCTTAGTATCAGATTATCAGTCACTGTGTGAAGTCACATTACACTTTCACAGTATTGCACTTTTCCTGTAGATCTGAAGTGTTGCAAACATTTTGTGTAAAATTAAGGGAGCAGAATAAAAGTGAAAATAGATACGAGCGAAAGTAGTTCAGGGTTATCTTGGTCAGCCTTAATTAAAATCAAATTGCAACAGGGTACTAGGGATATTCTTTGAACTGTGAATGCTAAATGAAGGGAACATTGGTTGCAATTGATTCTATTGTTTATTGATTTTGTTTATAAAGATGAAATAAAGCTAAAAATTAGATTCCTCCCAAAGCACTGTTGGTGATTACTTATCTATTATAAAACTAGGACATATTTCACTTTTTTCATTTAATTCTTAGATGCATATGAAGACATTATGATATCTTAGGTTAAGGATTTTTTAATTTTTTTTTTTTTTTTTTACATTACTGTGGTTGTAGACTGGGGAAAAGGCTAAAGGAGATTGTGAAATACCACTGGTTCTGGAATTTAAGCCAAAGGGCCTATTGTGGTCATTTTGTCATTTCTTAAAATAGCAGTTTATACAGTATTTTGCTTTAAAGAAATATCTCCTGATCAGAAAGATATTTAGAATTAATTTTGAAGATATGATGTGATACAAAGTTTTCCATTTGTCTGGAGAACTAATTGTGGTGCTCAACTGGCTTTTAAAAATGTGTCTTAGCTTTCAATCTAATATTTGGTTTTATCTTTCATTTACCTCTTTTTTTTTTCCTGTTAGTGATCTTTCCTCTAATGTTTTGTAGAGATATTTCTAGACAAGTTAAATTCACATTTTAATGCCCATTTTTTTGTATTAGTTTAATAAGCTCATTTTCAGTTTTTTTAACATAGTACAAGGTTTTAGACTGAACCATTGTAGCAGTTTTTTGTTTTTTTTTTTTTTTACTTTCCCTGAATTCTTTGGTAGTTCTCTTTTATATATGACATTTAAGTTCAAGTGTTTTGTGTTCATGTTGGGCACTACTGGACAATAAATTTTCAATGATTTTTGAATGCTTCATTTCAACGAATACCTGCATTTTCTTATTCTCCTCTGGCTATCTATGGAAAGCATGATAGTTATTTATGAAAGGCAATATTAATGTAGTGCTCTCTGCTTTTACTGCTGCCCATTTAGCCAATACAAAAATAATATCACGCTATTAGTCATGAAGAAAACTTTTCCTTCAGTTCACATTGCAGAAGCTGTGTATTATTTGAACTGATGCCCATAATTTAATTTCTTTCCAACTGGTGAAACCTGTCTTCAGTGATAGCTGTATTCATCATCACATATTATATGTGCTGGTTAGCATATATTGCATAATACCATTCTGAAAATGGGTTCTTAAAACTTGAATAGATCTGAATAGTCTGTGCACATAGATCAGCACAGTACTTTGCTGTAGTGGATCATATATTCTCTTTGTTCTCCCAGTTTGTCTCACAGCTCCTGTGATGTACAGAATGCTAAGAAAAAGTCTTTGATTAATAGAACAAAAAATGTATGTTTTTGTTTCTTCTGGATATTTTCACAGCAGTAGCATTAGTTTGTTACTGCTTGTAAAAGCCTGTAAATAGAAAGGATAAAAGAATAAAATAAATCCAAATGATGGGGTTGAAGTCTATTACAGAAATGCATATGACATCAGTTTTTCTAAATAATTACATTTTCTAGTGTGTTTTGAGAAATATTTGTTCTATCTGCATTTTATTAGTGTTTTCAGTGCTACCATACCTACCTAAAAACACTATCACTGCATTAAAAAAAAAAAAAATTCCTTAACTCCATTTCAAAACCCACTAATCCTACACATCTTTGTTTAAAATATTAAGTTGACAGAAAGCAGATACAAGTACCTCCCTCCTGCTTAAAGCACTCAGTAGTTTAAATGGAATATAGACTCATTGCCATTTATGTCCTGGAAAATATATCCTGCCACTGTTCACAACCCTGTGTCTTAGCAACAGTGTTTGGGGGGAAAAAAATACAGCAACCAAAAACCCACCCCCCAAAAACCAACCCACATGACAAAAGTTTTCCAGACAATATGGTTTATATTCAGTAGTCTGCATCCCCTATTATATTCAGTGATGAATTGTATGAAAGAGGAAAACCTATTCTCTCTGTCCTAGTTTCTGTAATGCGGTGAGAGCTTACAGTGAGACTTACTTATTTCTATAGTTTGATGTTGCTGGATGAAATACACAACATAGAAAAAGGTATGCAGTAATTAGGAAATTAATTCATATCAATGCAGAAATAATTGTGTTTAGGTTTTTTATTATGTTCAGATTAAAAATGAGAACAACAATAAAAATAGTATCGCTGGAACATCTTGATGTGAAGTCAGTGAAGTCAAGTTCCCTTCCTCTGGTTACTCAGGCACTAGTAAAGCTGGGACTTCCCAAGGAACTGTGGGGAGTCTATTTTATATTCCTCCTCATGACACTGCATGCATATCAGGCATTGCATCTTTTTCTTTCTTTCTTTTTTGAGGGGAAGTTATGGAACTTTCCTTGATTTTTGTCACTAAGAAAATGAAATCAAAAGAAGTATAAAAGTATTTCAGATCTTGCTGTGAGTACTACGCAGTAACACAGCACCACGCGGCACTCGCTATTGTCTCGTGAAATATTGCATTACAAAGAATAATCACAGAATCTCAGATTGTTCTGAGTTGGAAGGGACCTACAAAGTACAAGTCCAACTCCTGACCCTGCACAGAATCATCCCCAAAAGTCACACCCTGTGCCTGAGAGCGTTGTCCAAACGCTGCCTGAACTCTGCCAGGCTGGTGCTGTGACCGCTGCCCTGGGGAGCTGTTCCAGTGCCCAGCCACCCTCTGGGTGGAGAAACTTTTCCTGATATCCAACCTAAACCTGTCTGACACAACTTCAGGCCATTCTCTTGTGTCCTGTCACTGTCACCACAGAGCAGAGATCAGTGCCTGCCCCTGCTCTCCCCCTCCTGAGGAAGCTGTAACTGCACTGAGGTCTTCCCTCAGTCTCCTCCTGTCCAGGCTGAACAGCCCGAGTGACCTCGGCTGCTGCTCCTCACATGGCTTCCCTTCAAGCCCTTCACCATCTTTGTCACCCTCCTTGGGACTCTATAACTTAATATCTTTCTTATACTGCAGTATATGATATAGTAGGAAGTGGGACAGGAAAAAGATTTTTCTGGTCTCTTAAGAGTGGCTTGAGAGAAATGTCTGTGATGAGCATATTTCCTAAAAAACTGCAGTGTTTATCGGTTCTGTGAAATGTTGCGCTGTGTCTCCCATCTTCCCCTTTCTTCAGCCATTTGGTTGCACTTTGCACTTTTTTGTCAAAAATAGTAATTTGGACATGATTTTAATGGGATTTGTTTTCTCCTTCTGAGATTTCATTATTTTTAATCATCCTCTTCTCTTTGCCTCACATGATAGTTTAGAATTAGTCACACAAGTCTGTGACCTTGATTATCTGTAGCTTCTTGGTTTTTGAAAAATGTGTAATGACTTCTGGTTTTTTTTTTATGAAATAACAAGAGACTTAAGTTTTTCCAGGTCCAGCAATGTCTGGCGTATGTCACCTGCAAAATTAATTAGGAAAAATCAAAATTCAAGTAAGTAATCTACAACAGATTGACTTTCTATAAAGGTATAATTTACATGAGGTACATTGATAAGAGGAGTGAATAAGAACCTCATCTTATCTATCCCAAATATGGCTATCACTTAGGTATTCACTTATAGCTTTTAACTGTCTTCTGTGGCCACTGGCTGAGGCATTGGTGTGTGCAGAAGAGGAAGGATTCCATTTACTGAGGGTGAGCTTCCCAGGACAGCTGACAAGTTAGGGCAGTTCAGTGTCCTGAGTGGGTCCCAGAACAGCTCTTACTCGATTAGCCACTCAGCAGCATTTAGTTACATCCTTATTCCATGAAATATTTTTCCCCTCATTTTAATTGTAAACTGTGGCAAATTGTAACAACACCAAGCAAAATATTTTGAAGACATCTGAATTCTGGCTTTGCTCCATGCCTTCTTGGAGTACCATAAATGTAAACAGATTTGCACTATGATAAATGTGGGGGCAAGGTGTGTAATTTTTAAGCTGAGAGTAAGCAACCTTTCTAATTCTTCCTTTCTAATTTCTTTACCAAGCTTCAGATAGTTTCCAGTTTATAAAGGGGAATCCTGCCAGGTGCAATTTCTTTTGATGGAGATTGTTGCTTTTTCACTTGTTCTCAGTGCAGTTCATATTCATGTCACTCATGATCTCAATTTTCCAAAAATTAAATAAATTGGAAGATTGTGATACAGGTTTAGAAGGCAGAGTAATAACTTAGTGGACAAAAAGATATACATCATGGTTTTATTATGAGATTTAGTATGAGATTGTAGCATTCCATAAAAAATTATTAAAAGAGATAATGTTGCTGAGGCATTATTTGTTGTCACTAAACCAAGAGCTTAAGAAGCGTTTAGGGTGTTGGGATCATTTTTGTTGTTAAAGATACCTTACACAGAAGATATAGCTTGATTTTAAATTTTTTTTCTTTTTTTTTCCTGTGGAAATTATTTGCTCCTAAAGCAAATAAAAAAAATAATTGCTTCTAAAAGGAGCAACTCAGCCTAATTGACTAAAACCAATTAAAATGAGCATACCAGGAAATGGAAAGAAAGATAGGGAGTGATTCTTCCCACTACAAAATATCCGTGTTTGATTTCTGAGGGTATTACTGTATGAACTTCCTCCTCCTTTGGCAAAGGAAAAAATTATCTTGCCAAGCCTAAAAGGCCTGTTGAGATTTCAGGGCTTGCAGATGACTCAAAAAAGAAAAAGGAAAAACAATCTGTAGCAAAAGTAATTTTGGAATGTTGAAGATGGGAGAGAGAGGAGTAGTCTTAAGGCTGTGGGTTGTATGTGGTTGGTTGGGCTTGTTTTTGTGTTCATGTCACTGCTTATTAGGTTTATTGTGCTTATGTGGGAGTAAATCTGTTAGTAAAGTTTATAAACACTATAATTTTAGAGAGGGTTTTTTTTTTAAAGTGTGTTATTATCTTTATACTGAATTTGTTTATGTACTTTTAATAGTAATTAGTGTCACTGTAGGAGAGTAGGTATGCCTGGGAGAGAATGAAAAGTAATAAATTGGAGCTAGTAATAAGCCAGAATATAAACTGAAGTGGAGGCCTGGTCTTTTTCTACAAGCATATGATTTCTTGATCAAAAATTAGCAGCCAGAATATCTAGTGGAACTACTATGCTGAACAAAAATTGTGAAGTTTTAAAATTAATTTTTAATACTAAAAATTATATCTAGTGATCTGTTTGCATGTGCAGATACTGTTTGGTAAGTAGGTAACTACATTTAGTGTTTCACTGGAAGAATGAAATCAACGTCAGTTATTGTCAGTGTATGACTGGTAACTTCATACTGAAAAAGGCCACAGATTTAGTGTGCTTCATGTTCTTAACTGAATACATGTAAACATGTATATAAATAAAGCTTATATGTAAGATAAAATGAGCTACTTCCCGAACTTCTAAAAATTTTGGATATTAGATGCAGGTATCTAATATCTATCTTCATAGTTTAAAATATTTCAATCTTTGGTGAACATGTTATGTTTGTTTTATTTTTAAACAGCAGTTTGATTTTTAAGTCATTCTTATGGTTGACTGTCAAACAAGGTATACGGGATTTATGCTTCTGAGGATTGTATTGGCACAGGCAGTTTCATGAGTCAAATGTTTGGTTTTCTCTCAATGTTAACATTCAGGTCTGTTTTCATTGAGTGTCCATATATAGTGTTTAGAAGCACTGTTGACCATCTGATAAAAGCAAAACATAAGTAAGTCAGACACAGCATTTCATTTTTCATAATCTGTGCCAGAGCAGTTACAATTTCTTCTTAGTTCCCTTAGAAGCATAACAGAAAATCTGGAAAACTGTTGTTTGGTTTTTTGGTGTGGTGGTTTTTTTTTTTTTTNTTTTTTTTTTTTTTTTTTTTTTTTTTTTTTTTTTTTTTTTTTTCTATATAGATATTAAGTTTTGTGTTTGTCTTTTTCAGTTTCTTCACATTATTATGACTAGATCTTTGATGAATGTAGTATTCATTTTTCCCAGTCACCATTTAAAATTAGAGAACACAGGTGGTTAATATCTCTGAATATTAATAGTTGAGTGTTCATATCTTCAGAAATAATTAGTTTTATTGAAATATTTTTCCTACTAAAAAAACCAGTATACTTTACCATACTGGAATATTTGTGTAAAATGAATGACCCCCAGTGGTCGTGTTGTAGATTACCCTCTGTCTTTTACCACTTTTCCTAACAGAAATAGAAATGGAATTATTTTAAGTGGGACACCTTTGATAAATGATCTTTATACTAAAGAATTACTTTCTATATGGAATTGCAGCAGTCTGTCCTGAAATATGTATTTTAACAGAGGAGAACTGTAACATACAGAAGATAATGAGAAGACAATTCTAGCTGGAAATTGTTCAGATCAGACCCATGTGTCCAAAAGCAAGATCTGCACTCAGTTATATTTAGGTTTCTACTGAATAGATTTGTTTCTTAGTGTTTTTGACATTAACTAATGGTCTTGTTAAAGCAAAATGAAATGTCATCGGGGGAACTTGTAGTAATAGGCAAGTAATTTTTTTCACCTGCTTATTGTAATTAAGAGTTAATGTTTTGAGTTACAAGATACCATTCCTTTAATTAGTTATCTATATTAATCACAGACACAGAACCAAAAATATTATCTGCAAAAATCCTTCTGTAATACAAAAGGAGTATTTTGGGGTTCTGATTTTGTTCTAATCAATAGGATTTGAAGATTATTGGCACCTTAGAGGCCCCAATGCTATATACTGCATAAACAGCTACTTGCTTAGTAGAAATTTTTTCCCCCTATAGCAAGTTTATTTAATAGGTCTTTAATATCTACCTATGTTATTCTACTTAAAGTATCATTCTTTGAAATACAAAATATGTATTAATGATTCTAGTAATATATTTGTGATTCAACTTCTTTTTTTCCATTGGGGATTTACATTAAACTAAGACTTTTGGCATATAATACATACTTTCTTTTCTCTAGATTTGAGTGTATGCATATGAATGCATGTGTTTAAAATCTTATGCATTCTGTAGGTAGTCACTGAACACGAGTAAAGCAAAGAAGGTTCACAGCTACTCAGCTCTAAATCAGATTCAGACTTCAGTCAAAAGAATGATGAGACTCTTTAGGGTGATAACTTGCCCTCATTTTTCAGATATTAATGAGCCCCATTTGTACTGAATTTCAATTCACATCAGTGCTGAAAGTAGCAATAAGAAAGAATTGAAAGTGAGAAATACAATTTTAAGCAGCAGATCAGATTCTTTAGCAACGCCAGGCTCAGTTTCTGGTAAAAATGGAAGTGTCATTCATTGCTGCGTTTTGCACACTGTCCTTGGGCTCCTTACTCCCACTCATGCCAGCTGCCAGATCTTCCAACCCCCACTCAGCGTCTGATGCAGGTTTTTACATCAAATGCTAATGGAATGAAATAAACTCTAGCTGGATCTCAGTGTGATTCAGGAGACTGATATCTGTTAACACAAAGGAGGACCATCTGAACTTGTGGAATCTGAAACTGATCTCGAACAATGTGGGGAAGGAATCATGATGTAAACATGACACGATCATTATGTAACTCATAAGGGATTCTCTAACATAAACTCAGTCAGTTCAAAGGCAGTAATGTAAAAGCCCATTGTAGACAGAAATAAATTCTTTAAATCCATGTGTCTAAAAATAGGTGGTGGAATGAAAAGATCAATAGAAACATGGTGGATGCAACAGAAGCAAGCTGCGGCCTAAAATGTTCTGTATGGGAAATGCAAAGCTATCAGAGGCCCACATAAACAGAGAGCAGAAGTTTAGGCCATTGTATTCAGACAAATACATACATACATAGTTTGACCACAAAGCAGGAAAAGAAAAGGGGAGTAGAATTTAAAAGGGGATGCATATGAATAATATTAATCACAGTTCTAGAGGATTAAGTGGTATGTTGCCTGTTAATTTATGTACTGTCAGTATTTATGCCAGTTAATTTATGTATTTATTATTGTCATTGTGAGAAAGGAAACCTTATACATCTTTGCACTATCCCAGAAAAGAATAGCAACCCCTCCTCACCAGTTCTTTGTTTACAACTTGAAACTTTTTATTATGACAGGTTAGGAAATCTATGTGAACTTGACATGCTGATACCTAAAGTGAGTTCATTAGATAAATTTTTTTTTATTCTTTCATGGAGAATATTTTCTGTCATACAATTTTAGTATTTATTACACTTACCACAATTCTCTAGAGAGTCCTTTGACTTCAGGTCTTAGAGACACTGATGCTGTAGACAAGCTGTACCTATTCTGTACATTAAAGTTATAGTGATTAAGTATGTAACATAACATTTTTGCGTTCTTCCTAGTCAATTGGCTACTGTATAAAGCAAAAAATCTGTGCTGCTTATTCTTCTAAGTTTATTTAAACATAGCTGAAATTAATTCGTTTTTGATGTAAAAAAGTTTTAATTAATCTCTTTAGTGCTATCCTCATCTTTATTGAACTGAATTTACAGCAAAACTACACAAAACTCATCTATGTCAGGAGCAGCATCAGAAGACAAAAAATCTTGCCAGACTTACAGTGTTTTTACAAGCTTTGATAAGTGAGCTGTGGTAATTTTCTTTTACTACCCAGAGTTGTTACCATGTCTCTTGGGGCTACTTAGTGCACCACAGTGTGCTGCTGCTGCTGCTGTGGAAATGCTGAATACATATTTATAAAAGTGCAATAATGATTTGTCATCTTCATAGATCTCAATACATATGCTTGATGGATTTGGAGCATTCAGATCCAGAACTGTGATTATGTCTTATCTTTAGTTCCTGGAGTGCTCTGTGCTCTAGACAAAATCATGGAAGGTGACATCAGGCAGGGTGGGATTAGTGGCAACCCAAAGGAAAGAGAGTGTGCTAGGAAAACATCAGAAGGAGTGGGGAAAGTCTCATCTCCAGTCTTTATAAACTAGGAGTGCTCAGACACTTAGAAGTAGTAGGTATTTTAGAGGAGCATTTTGTTCCATGTTCAAAAAAGACTTTGTTTTTCCCAGGTGATACATAATATTAAACAAAACCTCCCAAAATGTGGGTTATTGGGAAATTCAACCTTTATAGGTATAATACAGAGGCTGGTTGTTATAAACTGTTTTGCTTAACTATTTAGCAAATTGATTTCTTTGTTTTACATAAGGTCTTTGCACAGAATTTTACAGGGAACTTGATAGATAGTTTCCTTAGCTGGTAGTTTGCATTAAGTATAAGGTTAGACATTCTAAAACATGATTTAGAAAAAGAATTAACTGACAGCTTGTAAAGAGAACAGACAGCTATTAAAAAAAGTTGGATTTTGTTTTGGTCTTACATGACATTGACAGTACTTAACCTTTGATTTCCTTTGAGGTTTTAGGTCAAAAACCAATTGAATTTCATGGTAGTTTTTTTTCCCCTAAGCTGTGAGACAGCTGCAAAAATTTGCAGGGGTTTGCCTCAGATTGTTAAATTGTGCTCTCACATGTTAGCAACATAGCCTTTCTTACCTGGAGAAGATCCTCTTTTTAACTCTGCTTCTTTTAAATGTGCTAGGCCTTGTCACCTTCAAAAAAAGATAGTAAGTAATGCATAATTTTCTCTTTCTTCATTAGTATTATGAAGAATTTACCATTACGATGCAAGTGAGGAGGAAAAAGGGCTTGAACAGAAATGCACTATTTTCCTTTTGGATTTTTCACTTTTCAGGTATATTCTGTTATCTTGGGCTACATCTTTTGTAACAGGAAAAGGGAAAGAAAAATGGTAAAAAGAGTTGAGGAATCAGATAAGATCTTTGTCCTTAAGGATCCACTTAATTTAGGGTAGGTTATAGGAGAAGCAGGCTGTAGTGGCCAAGGCTGGATGTCAAATGGCCCAAAATGTGCAACACCTCACAGTGTTTTCCAATAGTGTTTTCATTGCCACTGTCTTTCCCAGACTGCCTCACTAATCTTATGTTCTGACATTTCTTTTGGTTTTCCCAGCTTTTCCTACTGCTCCCTAGCAGTTCTCACGTGAAGGAAAGTGATCCCACATCACATCACAGAGATCCATTTCTCCCAGTTGAGTTTAATTTGAAGCTGTCTAGAGCTTTGTGAAGAAATGTTTGAAGCAGTCAAAAGATATTTAATTGGAGACTAGAATGCATACAAGAATGAGTAATCAAATTAGTGCTGTGAAGCTTTTTTAATACTGGAGAATATTTACCATTTCAGAGTAAAAGAAAATTGGTTATGGACAAAAGCTTTGATGTGGTCACTTGCAAGAAGAGTGGGAACCTTAAGTGAACCCTGGCACATGTGTGAGACTCAGGCTTTAAAGCAATTCAGTAAAAACATGTAATCGCTCTGGCAGATGCAATTTCAGTGCTGTCATGAGTAACAAGAATAGAAACTAAATTCTTCAGAGCTGTAAGACCTGATAGTTCATGCTGATACTTTTTATCTCTCCCTCCCTAATGTAAGCAGTGTAGCAATATAGTTGGGAATCAAATCTGTTGTACTTTGGTGCTTTTTACAAGAATTTTTATAGCAGCTGTCAGCATAGGTAATTATATCAAATATATATATANGGGAACATGTTACTGTAGATCTACCTGCCGGCTAAAGTAATGGTCTGAGGTCTTTTTATTTTTTAATGTTATTTTAGAGGCTGTGTATTTTTGAGTGTTCTTTTACTTTTAATGCCTCTTATTCTTCTCAAAATGGTACCTGTCTAAATCTGAGCTAAATGGGCCTTTTTAACAAAAGCATTTGATAGCATTATTTTTACATATACAAGGGATATGTTTTATTCCTTGAAGTAATGTGCAGGTTAATTGAATTGTAGTGTTCTGCAATCTCATCCAATATGTAAAAAAAAAAAAAAAAAAAAAAAAATTTAATATTTT
>WEKY01027946.1:0-15022 GCA_013390045.1 Picathartes gymnocephalus
GGGACATGGTTTAGTGGTAGCCTTAGCAGTGTCATGTTAATGGTTGAACTCTTAAATGTCTTTCCCAACCTAAATGATTCTGTGATATTTTGATTCTATCCCATCTACTTCACTCTTTCCCAGCACCCACCTCCCTTTCCCTGCATTAGTTTTTCGCTCCAGAAGGTTTTTGGCAGATGGTCTGCCTGCTGGGAAACTGCCATCCCACCTAAGGAGAGGGGTGAGCAGTGGCAACCAAACACTGAGCAACCCTGAGGATGTGGTAGGAACCACTGACCTTACAAATTGCTGCCTTAAAAGGTTTCACACACACAAACACATACACACACATGCACAGACACCTCCTTACCATGACAATGAATGTTCCCAGTGCTTCTGCCAGCAGCTCTCTTATGGTACTGTTACGAATCTTGAGCACCTTCTTAATCTTCTCCATGATTGTCTTCCCTGCCTCCGTAAAGCTGCCTTTGCGCTCCTGTTGTGACGGCATACTTCATTGCACTGGGCCAGGTTACCCTTTGAAACCTGGCACCCTCTCCTCACCCCCAAACAGCTTCTCTCCTTTGGTTAACGATGAACAAGCCAATAAAGCAGCAGACAGCTTCAAAGCCTTGCCCCCCTCCCCCCGCCGCCATATGCCCTCCTATAAAAGCTCTATGGTTGGGATGCAGTATTTCTGTTCTGATGGCATTCATGACACTGTGCCTTTGCCCAGGAGAGCCTAACCCTAGAACAGTGGAGCTGCCAATAGCCTTAATGTCGTCCTAAAGCCTATCTTTCTCTTTAACCTTTTCTACAGGAACTGAAAAGAAATTTTGGCGCTGCTCTGCATTGTAATCCGTTGACTGGTGGTTTGGTGCCGTTTTTTTCAAACAGATTGGATTGGGACCATTTGCCTGTGCAGGACTGTTTGGATGCCTCTTCTGCAGCCAGGATGCTCTGCCTGGAGCTGCTGTGCTCTGCTCTCTGCAGCTGGCAAAAGCACAATGCATTGTTTCAGGTCGAATATTTGCTCTCGTTGAATGCACCCATGTCTGCAGGTGCCATCACACTCACAGAGAGCCTTGCTACCAGCCACTCTGTCTGTCCTCTCATGTAGGGCAAGGAGAAACCAATCTCAGCAGTGGTTTCAAGAGACATTTAATCTCACCTGACTGCTAGAGCTCTAACCATTGCTGTCCTGATTCCTCCTCCATCTCCTCATTCCCTCTGCCTATCTCCCTGCTCACCAGGTGCTCTAACTTTTCCATGGTGTAAAGGTTTCAGTACCTCTGATTAATCATGGAAAAACTCATATCCGCTGAACACTCAAGACCTTTTCCCTTGAGGGTTTTCTGGTTATTTTCTGGTTTTCTTTGCCTTCCTCTCAATCTGCTGCAGCTTCTCAGTGTGGCTCTGGAGGGGACAGCTCTGCAGTGGTGTCAGCAGCTGCCCTGGTGGGGACTGGTGCTCTGCTCATGCTGCTCCTGGCCTTGCCTCCCTCTCCTCTACTTTATGGCAAAAGTTCCTGATCTTTTCTTTCACCCACAGGGCACTCAGCAGTTGTACGGAAGAACCTGGGAAGCTGATTCTCCTCTCTGCTCCACAGATGATTGTATGTCTCGTGGCAGAGAGAGTTTTATGGACTGGGGTAATCCCTCCTCCAATGACACATTAGCTATTGACCTCAGTGAATGCCTGGCTAAATATGCAGTAAATTACTGGTCTGTCTCTGATATTAAGGATCATTTAATTATGATGGATGATAATCATGCTGCTTGCAAGGGTGTTTCTACAGCATATTTCTAGGTGGGAAGGTTTTTGTCCTGTGAGTCTGTGACCTATGCTGTGGCACAGAATAAACCTTTCTATATCACGTCATTCTCTGCCACGAAAATGTCTGTTGGTGGAGCACAAATATGGGTCCTGGAGCAGCAGGTTGGGGTGGTGACAAGACTCTCAAGTTTCTTCTGCACATGGTGATTTCCAGCTGACTTTACATGTCACCTGAGATCCTTGCATCTCCGTGTACTGGAGATCTCACAGCCTTTCTCAGATGGACAAGATATCAGTGGGTCAGTAACAACCACAACTGGACCTAGAACCTTGTTTTTGACCCCTAGATCTCAGGGAGCCTTCCAAGTGGGTTCCTTCCCTGTGGGTAAACAGTGAAGTTGCTGTGTATCTGATAGGCTTTGTCTCTTGCATTCAGGCATTAATTGTAGGCATCTCAATATTCTGATTCAGGCTGAAAAATGGATAAGTACTTTCTGGGAACACCAGGTTCCCATGGCCTTGCAGTCTTCTCAGAGAAAAAAAACCACAATCCCAGTTCACAACAAAAATCTTTGGTCTAGTGATAATATTTGCAGCATAATTCCCCATATTACCACCAAATTCTGTGAAACTCCAGCATGCTTCTAGGAGCTTGTCCTTTTTTACAGGTTATTCCACAAGATGGCACTGAGATATTAATTTCTCCCTTTAAGATGTTCAGAAGGGCTCTTCTGTTGGCTGCAGAAAATGTGAGAATCCTTTAATTTTGGGGTTCTGCTGGCCATTTTTAGATATTAAAGTGACCTGCTAGTGTTCAAGTAGTGTAACAATAACAAAAGCATCATTTTTGGTAGGTCATGTATGTCAGAGTACCTCTGTTCTGCGAGTACACAAACCCAAAGTGTGTGAGCCTGTGCCTGAGTTTATGACCAGCAGAGGAAAACAGGCAGCTCCAAAGGGCAATTCTTCCTCACTTAGAATAAGCATCTGAGGCCCAACCTATGAGTCATGCTAGTTAGTGGTACTTTCCCTCCAGTGTCTGCACAGGCACATGGAATGATGGGCTCCAATGTACACCTCCATAATTGCCAGGTGGGCTGGACCGCCCTTTCTCCCTGCATCTAGACATGGTGACTTTGAGCAAGTGCAAGCCAAGTGAGTCAGCCAAGGGCTGGATTGCAAATACCTGCTAGTTTCCCAACAGCAACCTGCTCATACTTGCTCGGTTTCACTTACCCGCAGGGCTGATGAGGATCTCCAGGGTCACTAAATACAGTCCCCTACTGACACAATATCTGCCTTTTGCTGACCTGGCCACTCTGCACTTTAGTGGTAGATGATCGTTGCCCAACTCCTTCTGTTGGACCTTGTTGCCAGAATTTGCTGCTCTGAAGATGAGACACTTTCCTCTGATTTTCAGCCAAATTCTCAAAAGCCATTTGTCCATGTGCAGCATTAGCCCACCACAGTCATGAATTAACTTATTTCTTGCAGGTGCTACTGCTTAGAGTGTTCCTATAAGGTTTGTTAGAAGAGCATTGGCTGCTCGTGCTTAGCTCCACACCACCTCCTGATGTTTGCCTTGATTCCATCACAGGTTGAAACTTCACTCAACATTGGCCCTGCAATGATCTTGTCACATTTTCCAATGCATATGAGGCAGCCACCTGCTAAATCTACTTTCCTCCCCAAGAGAGGTGTGCTTTCAGCACTAGTAATAACGCTCTCCATTTGGAAAGGAAAGTTTTGGCACTCTCAAGACCCACTAACTGTTCTAGTGTAGATACCCATGGTAATGAAGAACCAGGAGAACAATGCCCTTGGGTCCTGAAAGAGCAGCCCTGGGAAGGATGTACCCAGGGACTCCAGGGCATTCTGCAAGGAATAACTTCTCTGACTCAGTTTGACAGTGCACATGCTTCCTCTGCACCCAGGAGCTCGTTTATTTCTTAATTGGGCTAATCAACAGGTGGAACATTGCCACTCCATTTGCTTCAGCCCTGCTGGTGGAGCATTTTCTCCCCAGAGGCCGAGAGGAGCATGAGCAGACAGCTGAGCAGAGGAGCTGCTCACCGAAGACAAGAACAGCTTGTTCCTCAATCTGACCAAATGAACATGGCACCAAAATATCTCCAGTGCCCTTCAGGAAGCAAGACCCAGTCAGAGAGATCACAACAGCTCTGATACGACCTTTGCTGTCCAGGACAGACCCTATTTGACATACCCTGGAGCACCTGCTCCCTATGGTCTTATGTTCCACACTCATGGTCTGTCTCCTTCTCTTCTTTATGGATGGCAGGCACCAAGCAAGTCTCAGACACCCCACGAGTTTCTCAGCAGATGTCTTTGCTCTCTGTACTGTTACCCTGCTCTCCATTCCCAGGATACGAGCCTCCACAGCCTTTCAGCCTACCCATTGTCCCTTGTCCTGAAGCCAGCCAAAGGTTCATCACCTGCACAAGCTGCTCTTCCTTGAGACCAGGCCTGCTCCTGCCATGCTGGGCAGAAACATGGTGCTGGGCAGAAACGTGGTGCTGGGCAGAAATGTGGTGCTGGGCAGAAACGTGGTGCTGGGCACGAGGTGGAGGGACAGATGGAGAGAAGTGGTGGTACATTGGTGGGGTCCTGCCTTGGGCACAGAGCCGCCCTGCCCCAGACTGCTACAGCTACAGGGCTGCTACAGCTACAGGGCTGCTCAGATGGAGGTGATCCATGAGGTGATGCTGCCAGCAGGAGCGGAATTACTTGGCTTTGTTTGTCTTTAGGGGCAGAGCAGGGCTCTGTGTGACAGGGTTGCCAGGGGCGGCCCTGGCCTCATTGTTGGGCAACAGAGTGGAACCTTCCTGATCCACTCAAACAGGAACCCATTCACGCCATGCTGGGCCACACTCCTCCTGCCCTTCTCTGACTTATCAGACAGGATGAAGTCATTTTTATGTGGAGCAAAGCATGATGGTTTTTGAGGCACCCACCAGCTCTGATCTTTGAAAAGCCCTGGAAAGCCTCCCCCACCCACAAATATTTAACAGAGAGTGAAATGGAGGCACAGGAGTAGATCAGGTCATAGAATCATAGAATGTCAAGGATTAGAAGGGACCTTCAAGAATATCCAGCCTCAATCTGCCCTTGCTGTGGGCAGGGACATCTCCCACCAGACCAGATTGTTCAAGGCCCTATCCAACCTGGTCTTGAACACTGACAGGGATGGGGCATCCACAGCTTCCCTGGGCAACCTCTTCCAGTATCTCACCACCTTCACAGTAAAGCATTTCTTCCTAATCTCTAGTTTACCTTTCCCCTCTTTCAATTTGTACCCATTATTCCCTGTCCTATCACTACAGATCCTGTCAAAAGATCCCTCTCTGGCTTTCCTGTGGGCCCCTTCAGGTACTGAAAGGTTCCTGTGAGGTCTCCACACAACCTTCTCTTCTCCAGGACAAATAGCCACAACCTTCTCAGCCTGTCTTTGTAGGGAAAGTGCTCCAGTCTTATGATTAACTTTGTGAACCACTCGGGACTTCCTCTAGCAGTTCCATGTCCTTCTCATGTTTGGAGCACCAGAGCTGTAAGCAGCAAAGGTCCCACAAGGTGCCATGGGATGTCCAACAAGGTCATGCTGCCTCCTCACCTGCCATCATCCCTCATTTCCATGACCATCTTGTTCTGAACTGCTCAGGGCCATGCTCCCACCACACCTCTCTGTATGAGAGCATCTGCCTCCCTGTGCTGGGACCCTGCTGTGGGGCTGCCCAGGCCCAGGCACAAAGCAGCAGACTCTGTGGGTTCAAGTGCTCTTTCTGAACCTTGAGTCGCCTGCTGTGGTCTGCTTTCAATCCAGAGGTAAAGTGAAAGCTGGGGAAACTGCAAGGCTCACAGGACATCATCACACTGGATATAAGAGCAGCCAGGCTTTCTCCTGGAGAAGCACAAACAGCCACATTCTGAAAGGAGAGATTAAAGAGGAACAGCTGCAGGCTGGAGGAGGAGACACTGGGTCAGGTGAAAGAGGTTTTGAAATTGCAGAGCGTGGTGAAGCCAGCACACTTCTCTGAACATTTCCCTGCCTCTGACTGTACCCAGAGACAGCACAGCATGGCTGTGTCCCCCCAGCCAGTTTGCAATGAGTTTGCTCTTACAGACAATGCCACTGACAAAACCCTTTGTACTTCATCCCATACTGTCTCCTCTGCCTCATCCTTTCCCCAGGCACTCCAGTCCAGGATCATCTGCAAAACACACCAGCCCAGCATCTGTCTGAGCAGCACCAAAAAGCATTGTTGACATTCACAAAGAGCAAAACCAGAGCAGGGCTTGCTGACAGTCACACAGCCATGCCTGCTCCCACTGCTGCTGAGCAAGCAGAGCAAGGCTGAGCCAGTACTTCGCACAGTCCTCCAGGTGCTTAAGGGTGTACTGCATCCATACATTCCACACATAGAATTTATGCCTGTAAACCTTCCAAGAGATGATGCTAAACCCATAGGCAGACCATAGAATCACAGAATCATGTAACATTTTAGCTTGAAGGGGCCTTAAACATCACCTCGTTTCAACACTCTGCCGTAGGCAGGGACACCTTCCGAGAGACCAAGTTGCTCAGATCCCCATCCTACTGGGCCTTGAACAATTCCAGGGATGGGGCAGCCACAGCTTCTCTGGGCAACCTGTGCCAGGGCCTCATGACCCTCACAGAATTTATTCTTAATATCTAATCTAAATCTGCCCTCCTCCAGTTTAAGGCCATTCCCCCTTATCCTATCACTTCAGGCCCTTGTAAAAAGTCCATCTTTGCTGCTGTCTGTTATCCAGATGTTTTGCAGGGTAAGGAATTGACTGGTGACACTAATCATTGCCCATATGTGTAATCAGTGAATTACCCATCTATCTCCCCCAGAACGCGACTGTGCTGTCCCATATCACACCTGCCAGGGGCTGTCTGAAGACCATACAGCATCTGGTATGACTCACACCAGTGCTGAGCAGTGCCTGCCGCGTGGGATTTGTCTCTCCACAAGGGAGGGAAAGGCCAGGATGTAGATGGCTGGATCAGCTTTCCCAGCCCCAGCCCACCCCAGCCCAGAGGGCTGCTGCTGGCGCCGACGTGAAGGCATCCAAAGGAAGCCCCGATAAGCTCCCAGTATCTCAGCTATGGGGAGATGCCACAGATTCCTTGCAGGCATGCACACAAATCCCCTCAGACACTGCCCAGTCTCTCCTGGAGCTCCAAGGAGCCCCACCAGCATTTCGGTGTGAGTAGAGATTTCCTCCAGCATCATCTAGACCCCATCACCCTCGTGATCCCCCAGTCCCTTTTTGCTTCTTGTGCTGTTTTGAGACACGGGAAAGAGGGGCCAGGTGTGGATCTGGATGGCTCCCCGGTCATTCCCATTCTTTCAGCTCCTGCGTGTAAAAACATTGACCCAGAGGAACACAGAGAAGCTGAAAATCCCTCTGTTGATGGGCCTTGAAAACAAGCGGGTTTTCCTAGCTCAGGTAGTTTCCTGGCTCAAGTCCTGGATGATACAAGTGGCACTTTCACAAATTGTCCCATATTAAGCATAACACTGACATGCAGTTTATTTCTCTAAGCACAGGACACCACACATCTGTCACCACTGATAGTGCAGATATCCCTAACTGTGGGCAATTACTAAACTTTGTCACTGTCTTTATTGTCCCTATGCCTGTTTTTACCCAGACACTCAAATGTGCACATCCCTATCAGCTACTTCCTAGTGAAGAAGTAACTGTTACACACCACCTTCGGAAGTTGGACTTCACAGGAACTTCATTATCAAATGAAATGATCAATGTGTAATCTTATGAGAATGGCAGAGGATCTGTCCCTTGCTCCCAACATGAACCAGTTACAGCTCTCAGGATCCACCTCAGGGTGTATTTGCACAGGACCTGATGCAATGGGCTTCTGACCACAACACAGCCCCCAGGTTCTGCCACGAGATACAAACTATAACAGGTCTGTGAAGATATGGGTAGTGATTTGGCACCTCAAATGCTCATGTATGTTCCAAACTGCAGCATTAGGCACAGCAGGTGCCTGTCTGGACCTCACATCTTACAGGAGCAGCCAGTGAAGAATCTGCTGGGAAATACGTGACTGCTGCAATGACTTTGCTCAGAAAAAGCTCAAACTGCTGTTCATGCACTAGGCTATGTAATGAATGTTTAAAAGCCCTTGACACAGGATGCTGAAGATCCTAAAAAGATGTCTAAAGATAGATCAATTCATTAAGATAAAAATCCACCTATGGACACCCTTGTATCACAAGCAATCCCTGAAGTGTAAATCATTGGAGATTGTAAAATAATTGTGGGGAAGTACATTGGTTCTGTTCACACACTCTTCTCACATTACACTCTCATGGATCCTCTTCACAAATCCAACCCATCTCAGTGACAACTGCTTGGCTGAATGTGCTCTCCAGTGGAATGGGATGTCCACCACTTCAGTACTTAAGTCACAGGAACAGAAGACTAGCAGACTTTCCTAGCAGCTGTTCTTGAATTGCTCAGATCTGAGATGACATGAAAATGTTAAAAACATGTTCCTAGCTCTCTTCTGTGAACCTTCTGTTCACCAGGTGAGACCTAAGGATCCACTCCTTCTCCCTGCCCATTTCCCCATCTCCAGGGGGTGGCCAAAACACCTTGTTCAGAAGCAGCCTGTGGTGGGCAGAGGAGACATTTGCACCTGTACACAGCATGTTGTGTGATCTTTGCTAAAACCCCTGCCCCAGCTGAGCGCTGGAACTGTCATCAGCTGTTGGGTCATCCTTCTCATTACTCTTTTCTCCACTGTGCAGTGCAGATAGTGACCTCTTCCAGTCCCAGGACAACCAAGGATATCCACTTCACCAACGGTGAGGTCAGTGGTCAGAGGGGCAAGTGGGAGCGTCTTTCATACCCACAACAGGTCAAGCCAGCAGAGCAACTCCTCAGCTCACCAGAGCACTTACTATAATGCCTACAGCAATGCAGCAATTCAGTGGTATTTTAGATACAGTAAAAGCTTTAGATGAGGGATATCTATTGCACTGTGGTACAGCTTCCTTTCTCTTTCCCTTCAGGAGCCGGAGGAGGCCACATCACATGCATCATCTAAAAGCAGACTTGAAGCAAAAGGCACTTGAAAACTCACCATGGGGAACGATCATGCACAGGGAAGTAAATAAATGACTTTGTCTTGTTCATCTCATATTTTATGCTCTTTGCTGTTTTCACTGTGTTTCACAGGAGAAGGCGAGCTAGAGGAGCAGAACCTGCTCACTGCTCACCTGCCTCCTGCCCTGTGCCAGCACCATCTCCCTTCCCGTACTTTCTCTTCTGCTCAGCTCCATGGGAAGGTAGCTTTGGATGCCACACCACCACACTGCAGTCACACAGTGCTGTCAGCAAGGGCCTGGTGGAGAAAAACTCTGCCAGGGCCCTGGGTGCATTGCAGGACCTCTGGCCACACTCCCTCCTCTGTGCCTGGGGTGAGAGCTTGCACCCTCCTCCCTCCCAGTCAGTCCAGTCCCTGATCCACATGGGAGCTGTAGGGTAGCAGGGAAAAGGAGTGTCAGAGCAGGGTTTCAATCCCTTGCAAGTGCCATGGGGCTTGCCATGGGCCATCCTGGAAATTTAGGAAATGAACAAGATCCTCTGGACTCACAGGACCTCTTTTAAAGCCCACACTGGCAATCACCTCAGAAGCAGCAAAGGGGAAATTTTACAACAGCAGTTGTGTGGGACACAGCACATTTGTTGAAGACACGGGGTGGTATGGGGGAACAGAGATGTCTGGCTTCACCATGGTCTTCTTGGGCTGCATCTGGACTCTCAAAGCATGTGTTTGTTCATGCGTTTTGGATCAGTTCTCGTTAGTTGTTATCTCTGTCATACTATTACCCCATATTATTTTGACTCTGACTTATTTGGAAGCACTGCCAAAATAATCCATCACAGTGCCTCGTACCCATAGGCAATGGCCTGATGGAAGACATCATGCCCAGATCAACATCTGCATAGAGCAAGATATGATCCAGGAGTGACATAAATATGTTATGTTCTAGGTTGTCAGCACTGAAGAAAAAAACATGTTCATAATTTGCATTTGTTGATTCACACTTGCTAACAGGATAGCAAGATTGATCAACACAGAGCAACTGAGATTAATGAATCCTGATCATCTGTAAGCTCTCAACAGGCTGACCCTAGTCCATATCCCCAGGTCAAAGTCTACATTATTCTGAGTTTTGTATCAGGTAACTCAACACTCATCTGCTTACTGAAATAATGCCAGTTCCTGAAGAAAGCAGTCCTGATGCCTTAAATTTCTTCCTGCCTACTGACAACCCAAAACTGTGAAGAAAGCTGCAAATCCCCTGGAAAAGTCCTACAGTATCAGCTGGTGATTGACTTGGATGACCACAACTATGCAAGGAAAACGGTGCTCCCATGGGCAGTGTCCCACCCAGCCTGACTGAAAGGAGTTCATCCCTCACAGATGCTGTCACCAGTTGCTGCAGCACTCAGAGGTTTAATCAGAGGTTTCCCTCTCAAGCACTTACCCGTCCTGCCGGATTAGTCCTGCTCAGCTTTCAGCACATGATAGGATCATAAGCCAAGGCAAACGTAAGCAAAGGATAAAAACAGGGGATAGAGATCTTGAATACGCAATTACACACATAACGATGTTATGTTATGCACAAAGGTGCATGAAATATGTTTGAGAGAAAAAAAAAAATCTGCATAGATAGGAGAGTTGCTCATAGTCCAGGATATTATCAGATCTGAAAAAATGCCATGTGAATGAGTCACTGGAGCATCAGTCAATGGCTGTTTAGAGAAAATGCCACAAAATTGGCTGTTACAGTCCCTCTCCTGCATTTGTATTTCCTCTTCATGATTTCTATAAATGATTGACTAAATGTGCTATGGGCTGCTCTCTTGCATTATAGTTATCTGCCCCACTACCTTGCTCCAGTCCAATCCCTCCTCCCTTTCAGTAAAACATATTTCAATGAAGTATCTTTTTCAGGTGATGATTGGAGAGCAAATAAAGGCCCTTTGAAAAATGTTTTGCATATTCCTGCCACAGATGGTCTCCATCCAACCTGCCAGCACAGTTGTGCTGAAGCCTTATGCCAAAGAGGGACACCAAATGTGACTGATCCAGCAAGTTTATATATGCCCCATTCCTTCAGGAGCTGCTGTTCACTACCTCAGTTCCCCAGCATTTAGCACCTGAAAAATTCAAAAGCTGGTGATCTGCAGATCAAGACGCTGGCACAGAAGTCTTGTAAATCAGAGGCGGTGCCTTCAGCCCCAGCTAGAAGCCAGCAGCCAGACTGCAAAGATCCCACAGCACTGGAGGCATCCTCAACACAGAGGTCTTGTCTGGATCTCTACTGCAGGATGGGTCCCTGCCTTGAGCCCTGGGCTCACCTCAGACAGGCAAGGACCTTCTTAGCAGGACAGCTTCTGGCTTAGCTCCCATTCCAACCACCCCAAATGGGCAGGGGTAAAACCAGAGCAATCAGGGTAGGGGAAAAAGAGGGGAAACAAGAGGGACTGTCTGAGGAAAAACAGGAAAGCAGGAGGGCCTGTGCCCAGACTCACTGTGGTACAGCTTGTGCAGCACTGCGTATCAGTGCTTGGACAAGCCTGGACTATGGTAGGCTCCCTCTGAATCCTGGGCTGCTATGAGCCGCCACCACATTCCCAGAGAGCAGCAAATCACCTCCACTCCCTGTTTGCAAAGGTCTTGGTAGCAGGAGACCAAACTGTCTAAATGAGCCTGCAGCTTCAGAGTTGAGGCTGCCGTTAGTGTTTCTTCTTTGAGCAATAATGAACTCTGTTGTTCTCTGTAGGAGGAAGAGTGTGTGGGAGCAGCCACACTCTGTGGAGCAAAACTTCCCCACAGCTGAAAGCCATCACAAGCTTCCCTGCCTCCTGGTGTACCTCCACGAGCTTAAAAGGAGAGCTCTACGTGTGTGCCTGCACGTGTGTCTCTGTGAAAAAGCAAGGGAGAGACTGACCTGCTGCAACGAGCATCTCAAACGAAACAATATAATTACACATATTTTTCTCCCACGAGCAGGATGGGAATTTAACATGTAACATCTGTTGTTTAATGCATTCCTAGATAGCAGACAGAGATTATTCTGATAAGCACCACGTAAGAACCAAGATAGCAAAGAACAGAGAGTAATGATTGTAGTTACATTGAGAACAGGTCAGATCTTAGTGTGACTTTAAAACAACCTGGTTTCCACACTTCCATTTATCATAATGATAGCAATGCTTATAGCAATGAAGGATTTCAATAGCATTTTAGAATCAATAATAGCTTCAGAAAGATGACTTTCCTTACACAGCTGTCCCTGGAAACTGCACAGGGCCACATTACCCACAATTTATATCCTGAATTGAAAAAATATCCTTTGGAAATTAAATGTCTGCGTGGATGATCTTGTGCTGTTTGAGGATCTAGATGAGACCAAAATTCACACCTGTTTCAGATCTTTGGCTTCACCAGAGCACAGCTTACCATGAGAAATGCATGACCAAAATTAAGATGTGCCCACCCCATGCTTCCCAGACACTGGCCTCTTCCACTGCACCATGACAGTGCTTCCCATACTAGGCTAGTCCCTTATTCCCGGCTCCAAGAGGTGGCAGCAGCACTCCTGCCTTCGGGAAGCCACTCCTGTGAGGGACTGACATCCTCCTTACCCTTGGAATGGGAGAAGGACTGGCACCCCGGGGAGAAGCAAGTGCACACCCACCCACTCAGACATCCTCAGCATCTCTAAGCTGACCACTAGCTGCAGCAGGCCTAGCACTGTAGACAGTCACGATATAAGGCAGAAGACGGTGCATTAAAAAAAAAAAGAATTAAAACAAATTTTAAAAATGTTTGCATCTCGCTAATTTTTTTCATGTTAATGAAGAGTGGGAAAACTACTTCTGGGATTGAAAAGAACCCTGAGACTCTCTTCATTATTCCCAAGGGAAGCTTGACAGCACTGCCCATTACAAAAACGTTTGCAGAAGTATCAGCTGCTGTGACTGTCTCCAGCCACCTCAGAGATTAAATGTTGAAAACAAAGTCACAGATGCCAGTAAAAGATGAAAGAAAAGAGAAACAAATATGGTCTTTCTCTCAGATACAAAACAACCTCAATAGCACAAACATACAGTGGGAAAATGGATGAAGAGAGCCAGGAATAGACAAAATCTCCTTGCATCCTGGGTCAAAAAAAAACATCCCACCACTTCTCATCCCTCCTGCAATGGTGAGAGTTTCACCTGAGCACATCAACAATGGTGTGTCACTAAGCAGGGTCCTGTCACCCCTTCTTAAAAGGATTCTTGTGTTTGGGGGTCTCCTCCTGCTGCCACAGAATGTAAAAATATTTGGAGGTCTGTATCCATCAAAGCACTGCCATAGCCCAGTAAATATTATTCTTGAAATTGCTGGTAAAAGACACAAGCTTTGGTATCTCAGGGTATCTCCAGGCTTATCTTGACCAATGCTGGTGTTAGTTTACATTAACAATTGCCAGTGGTCAAATAACTTCTGTATAACCTGTTCTGACTTTATCTCTTTGTTACCATATAGGGTAAAATGGCAAGCATAGGTAGCCACTGCTTAACAAGAAATAGCCCTTTAGGTTAACTGAGGCTGGGGAAAGCCATTGTGCAACTTTTAAACTTTACCTGGAAACTAGTAAGAAGGCGAAAGAGTGTAATGAGAAAAAACCAAAAAAATAGCCCCAAGCAGACTGCAGGCCTGAGGAGCAAAGAGCACCACCATGACTTTTGTTTTCTCCTGGTGACAACTCAGGACACTGATGAATCACAGAGGCAAGCCACCACCACCTCTCTGCTTCAGGAGGCTGGTGCCATCAGCCACAAGCCTCAGGGACATCAGAAGGTGAGGATATCACTGCACAGGAGGATGAGATATTGAAATTTTTCTTTGTAGCAGTTTTAAGAGCATTATGACTAATAAGGATTTTTCTGTATTAACCTGGATTATAAGTGTTAGTATCATTGTGACTGGACTAATAACAAATTTATTATGTCTTGATTAAGTTAATATTTTAATAAAACTTTTGGCTCTGCATGCATATAATGTATTCACCTTGGCACATAACAATATTTTAAGCATAGCATGACAGAAGCTGTCAGAAACCCAAGCTCACTGCCAGGCACTAGCAGAGCAGAGCTGAGAAAGCCTCTCCAGACAGTGACTTCAAAGACATGACCGAACCCTACACAAACCTTTTCCCTCAAAACCTATCCTGCCTGTTTTAACTGTTTGAGGATGCACAGGACTGCTGTTACCCTCATGACAAGACTTGCAGCTATTCGCGGTGCTCCTGTTGGGTATTTTCAAACATTTTTTTAAACAAGGATCAAGTATAACGTACTTCCAGGTTGTGCCCACATGGTAACCAACCCCCAACTCTTCTTGGACTGTCAGTTAAGCCCTTCATTTATCCAAACTGATCTTTCCCACAAACTCTTGCATCTCTCAAAGAGCTGTGTGCTGAAATTACAAATGAGAGGGGGATCACTTACACCCAAGGCAGTTCACAGTCTCACTGTCTTTGACCCACCTACAATTGGTTCGGGTTTAGAGTCTCCTGTGAGAAGGTAATTCTGACCAAAGAACTCCTTCTGAGGTTAGAAACACATTTCCAGCAAGAGTTTGGAAAGGAACAAACTTGTTTCTCACTGCCATCCTTGTTACGTTATCCTCAAATATTTCCTGACCAATCTCTGCTCCAACTTTGCAACATCCCTGTCTGTTCAAGGGGCAGAATTAGCATCACTGAAAGCAGCTGAACAGCTCCAAAACTGTCACTGAGATCCTCATCTCCCAAAACTCACTGCACCATAGGGTCAGAGGCAGAGACCACAGTGGCGTATCACCTGTGCAAGAAGCCCAGCTGATAAGTAATAGAGACAGGAAAAGCCTGAAGTGATGCTTGTTAGAAGCTGTGGAGGCTTGAATGAATACGGATTTTATGGTCAAGTTGACCCAGCCAACCTACTTAGTTTAAATTTTCCTATGACAAACTTCAGCTGAAATAAATTTTTACCCAAGAAAAGAGTTCATTATGACAGCATTTCACATAGGGATAGGAAAGTTTAGTGTAGGAATATGAAGCTTTTCAACTGCTCAGGCTTTAAGAAATGAGCAATATCACCCTTCTCCTCCACTTTTCATGAGCTGGCTCCTCACTATTAGGAG
>WEKY01028004.1:0-33573 GCA_013390045.1 Picathartes gymnocephalus
TATAGAAATCACTGGTATAAATTTTTTTTGCTTGAGTTATATCCAACAAAAAGAAAGTTAAAAAGTTGAATGCATTTCAATTTTGGCTTGAGATAACTAACTAGCTGCCATTCTACTTTAGCTTTGTCACATTATACTGTTGATTTTGAAAGCCCTCATAGCAAATTTTTATTTGTTTTGGCATTGACATGATTTCATTGTTGATGTACCTGCGCTGCAAACAAATATATTTTCTGACATAATATATGCGCTGTGACTGACAGAATATATATGTCGACATTGCTTTGCCATGAAAGACTGCCCAGCTAAAGTAGGGGATAGGGATGCTATCTGGATGACAAAAAGCAGACAGTTCTATCACTTGTCCAAATCACTCTCTGTTCTCAAGTTACTGCCAGGCAAAGACATATTTGTTGGTGCCAAATTATATTACAGCCATCAGCGATAATTAAATGAAAGGACAATGCCACAATACATGGTATTACAGTGACTGACAATGTCAGTTGACAAATGAAACACGAAAATAATGAGAAGCTGCCAAAATTGAATTATATTAGTATTGAAACCTAATTGGGCTGGTTATGCTGAAAGCAAAAATATGGACAACAAAGTCTGTAGAACCAGGTGGGGAAGCCAGAGTCCTGCAGTGTTAAAGCCCAGGCTCCCAAAGCAACAGGGGCATTTGTTAATGTCTCAGCACAGTCACAGCAGACACCTGGCATAAATGCAAGGCAGATCTAACTTAGTGATGATGTTTATTTCCACAAATGAACTCTTGTTGACATCAAAAGCTAGCAAGGGTTGTCTTGTCTTCCAGAACACAACCAAAGGTCCAATTCCCAAGGGACACAGACAGAAACATACAGGATACCATGGCCAGCTTCAGCCTGTGCAACTTCATCTGCAAGGCACTGGGCAGGAGAACGAATGAACAGGAAAACCAGTGCAGGGGGTGGAAGTGGGGGAGGGCAGGGAATGAAGGACAAAGCGGTTTTTCTTGTACGAGTAACTCCACCCTACGCTGACAACAGCTACATGTTGCAGCTATGCTGTTCCACCATCTGTCCCCTGGCTGCAAGTCTCAGGTGCAACATGCACCTGGTACACATTTAAGCCAAGAATGTCCTACAGGGTTTGGACAGGGAGTCTGAGTAAAAGTGTCCACATCTATATGAAGATTACATATATCTGCTTCACAGAATGATAGGGAAACCCATATCTATTTAAAGATGAATTTTCATGCTGAATTGGCATATGTACCCACAAGGGAAATAAATCCATCAGAATAAAGCAATCAACAAGTCTAGGCTTGTTTAGTGGTGCTTTGGGTAAGGAATTCAGTTTTTCACGGGGACACACATCTTTGCACGTTGGCTAGTTCAGATGATTCTTATTGTACTCGATGTTTTCCATAGCATTTCTTAGTGAGAAGAGGTGCAGGTGCTGCTCAATCTGTCAATAATCAATCTCACATAATTTTTCTGTTAAGAGATTTATATCAATCAACTTCAACTGCTTTTATCATGTCACATCTCAGACCGATTGAATTCATTATCCTACCAAGTACGGGTGGCAATTTTAACTGCTAAAATATTAACATTACAGTGAACTTCAGTTGACTCAAGGGACACATTATCATCTTGACCAACTCCAACTTCATGGTAATTTCTCTTCAGTGTAACACACATAGTGATGATCTTCTAGAAATTTCCTGAAAAACAGTCTCCTCCTATCTTTGCCTTTGTCAATACAGAAGACTTTTTCACACAGGAGTTGCATTAGTGTCAGACCTGTCTCATACTGCTATTGTGAAACACGGAGTTTGTGCTTTTGCATAGCTCCAGCAATGTTGCTGTGAACTTTTGACAGGTTTTCCAAAAATTCACTCTTGTTAGGTGCTACCCATAACACAAAGCATCTCTCATAACAGTTCTGGAATAGAACTCTCACAGGTTTCTGCTGACAGTCCCAGCCCAAGCACAACATGCTCCCATGTTGCTTTAGGGATTTTTTTTTCCAGGATTTCCATTTCTTTCATGTAAGTTTTTTGTAGAGCTTTCTGTCCACAGACATCTTTTAGGGCTCCTTTGTTTATTGAATCCTAATATGTTAACACTGAATAGCATTGGGCTCTGCTCTCATCTATCCCCTTTAAATAGCTAAGCAGCTAAGCGGGTTAATAACCATGTTCTATACTGCGTACTCCCAGCACAAAACAGTACCAGAAAAAATAAGCTCTATTCTGTAGAGGAAACAGCAGGGAACTTAAACCTTAGATCTTTGTTTTTTCATTTTGGAAAACAAAGATCCCAAATACACCTCTCAGCATTCTCCAGAAAGAGTAACACCAAGCCTGCTGCAGTTCAAACACCACATAAGACTTTGCTTTGTAGAGAAACATCATAGAAGATTCATCTCCAGGGTAATCAATCAAGAATGGACTCTGATACTGACAGGTTGCTAAGTTACTAAGACCACATATACATTAAAAATGTTTAGACAACATTTTCCTTTTGATTGAGTAGTAGTTCTTGCTTTGACAAGGAAAAAAAATCAGACAAGTTGCTGAAACAGATGCTAAATATTTTATACAAGGAATGTCATGGCTGCTTTCTCTTTGTGCATTAACATGGTAGTAAAGCTACATGCATAAACAGCACACAGGGCACAGCCTACAAACCAAGAACACATTGCTCACCCATTAAAAAAATAAAGAATACTTTGAAGCACAGAATTATGCTAGATGTACAGAATGTCTTTTAAGACAGGATTTCTACCTACTCATGCCCTTACTTGGACAACTGTCAGTTTATGGCAGACCTTTGCTTACAAAAACATAAGACAGTCCGCAGTAAACTTGGCCAGTACCGAAGGTGTCCTGGAACATCTTCTAAGTCTACTTCCTTGTGTAGGCTGGATTTAGTTGTGAAGGGACAATCACTTTGTGAGCATGTTCTTTCAGAGACAAAGTGAGAACCACTTGTGACAAGGAAAGTCAGTACGCTTGTTCAGAAGATAAAGTTCTTTATAGTAGTTAATTTAATAATACAGTTTTAAAACAGGGTGTTGGGCACTCATCTACACAAGAGCACATTTAATAAGCTGGGGAAAAAATCCACAGTTCCAGGACACTGCATTAAACTCCAGCCACTCCAAGAGGAGGCAACTCTCATGTGGTGAAAGAATTCTCGTCTATGTAAGCCAAGATGGGAGAATTTTAGGCAGTTTAATCCACAATGGTCTCTTATTTCTTATAAGTGGAACCACAAATCCACAGTACATGACAGTGTAAGTTAGGTTAAGTGGTGCTTTTCATAATAAAACCAATGAATTCATTGCAGTCCTTTCATAGAAGGATGAAGTCCAGTGAGTGCCAGTTGCTAGGAGCAAAGAAGAAACGTTCCCATTTTCCAGGCTGATTTGTAAGTTCATGTTATTAGAAGAAAGTAAGTCAAATCTGTACAGTTTCTATGCAACCATATCTGAGAACATGGAGCCTTCAGAGACTACAGGATCACTTAAAAAGTGGGGGAAAAGGAAAGTCATCACAACCCAAACAACTCAAACTTTGTATCTCAGAATTGCCTACAAAACTTGTTCTCTTGTTCTGCTCTGGACAAAACTTTTAACTGCAATGATCTTGCAGAGAAACTTGAAGAAAACCTGAGTACATGAAAACATTGTCAGGGAGAGAAAGACCCTGCTACCTTTTGATCTGGTATTGGAGTAGAATTGGCAAAATCAGAATGCTTTGCCTCGTGCCATAGGATTTGATTTACCTTTCAGAGCTCTACCAGTCTCTGCCAGGGAGTCAGCGTTAACTTGATACCTCTTGCACTGCAAGACCATTGCTCATATCACAGTTCAAACTTGCTAATAAATCTGAGTTTAATCTTCCATGGCCAGAAAGGCAGCATCTCCACATGTAGAGCTGGTTGAACTACCAGATGTAATTCATATATCAACACTGGACATTCCTGGCAGCACAGAGTCCAACCTTCCTCACAGGATATCACAATCAGCGAGATATTCCAAAAGAAGAATTAGAAGGCCATAATTCCAATCCAATACAGTAAGTAACAACACCATCCATCATTTGAACTAGGAATACTCAAAGCTTCATTATTCAACCATATTCTTAATATACTAAATCATACATAGTTGATATATATATTTTTTTTTTTTAATTGGAATAAAATACACTGGATTTTGGTTTGCTCATTTACAAGGGAGCTTCCTCCCTTTCCCAGTTAATTTGAAATTAAAACCTAGAGGCTGAATGTAAGCTCATTCCCAGCGTTCCAAGATGGATATAACACGAGAGGAGGCCAGAAACTCGAAACATGCACTCCGGCTGCAACAGGTTAGAAGGTGAAAGGGAGACCAGATATTTTCATTTGTAACCCTGAGAACATAAGGAATTGCAAAGATCTGGACAGCAGCCTGGGGTTAAAGGTCACCAGGCTTTTTATTGCAGTTAAAGCAAACTCGGACTGGGTGATCCCATCCGCGAGAGGGAACCGCTCTGCGGTCATGTGAGCACTCATCACAGAATCCCTGGCCACAGGCCCGACAGTGGTGTTTGGAGAGTTTGATACTGAATTCCTTCCGGCAATTGTGGCAGTGCAGGATTTCATGATCTGGTACCCAGTATGCAGGTCGGGCAGCATCTTTTACCAGACCTAAGGAGGAAGTGAGGTGGGGGATGAGAAAGAGGGAGAACAAAATAATCCATGAACATGAGCACGTTAAGAATGTACTCCAGTGCAGGCACTCACACTGCAAGTCATACCGCTGCCATTAAGGGGGAGGTGACCTACTGACAGAATCCTTCAGTGGAATGAGTACCATTTAGGACATTCTACCATTCTCCCACTTTCTGCCTCTCATCAAAGAGTAAACTGTGTCTGTTTTAATAATGGCATCTTGCCTTAGTCAGACTCTTCCAGAGGTTAAGACACTTGCTCTTCCCTACTTTCAGTTTCAGCTGTGGCCAAAAAACCCGCCAAGTCACCAAACCAAATATTCAGAAATGCATGTACTGTCTGAACTGAGAAAGGGATTTATTCTGCCCTTCATTCAGTTGGTGAGCAAACACCCACAAAAGTGATGGCCAGACATGCTGTAGGCAAAGCAGCTGAATGATGATCTGTGCAATGAGTAGGAAGTCAGGTCCAACAATAGAAGATTCAAATGTGAAACGTTTGCTGACATACCTGAACCGCCACGCAGCACATGAAAGGGCAGCAGAGGTTCCCTGCACTAAGCTCACCATTAAAGATCACACTACAGATTACTTCCTCATCATTACCAACCTGGACAGCTTCAAATTCTCAGCCCTCCCCTCAGAAGTACCAAGTGCCAGCAGTATCCATGAACACACTTAAAAGGCACTCAGCATCTCTGGAAGAAAATCAAACCTGATGCAATGCTTCCTAATTGGCCAATCTTTAGGGAACTCCAAATAGCAGCTCACTGCAGTGAACGCATCAGGGGAAGCATGAATTACTCACAGCTTGGTGAACAGTTTTGCACAAGAGGGTGAAAAGAGAAAGTGTGATCTGCAGAAACGTGCTGAAAACAAAGAGGAAACATCAAGAGGTCCAGAGGACTGTAGAACTCTCAACCAACAGTGGTATCATAGTAGAGGTGCCAGCCTGTCACACAAACTCTTAAAGTTTATTAACAAGTTTTGCTCTTTGGAAACAAAAATGCCCTTAGACAAAAAAAATTCCATCAGAACAGAACAGAACTCACCTAAGGGAATGTCCATAGCTGTCACCACCGCTCCAAGCGTGTTTTGCACAGCTTCCCCCACCTTCCTGGCAATAAGTGTCCCCCCTTCCTCATCTGAAGGCAGCTCAGCCACATCTGCATGACACGAGAGTGAGGGGCTCAACACCGAAGTCCACCACCCCTTCTGCCAAGTTTCAGTTAATTTACATTAACAAAACCAGCAGCAAACTAAAAAGGCAGGTGGGAATCTCTCCTCAGCCTTTATGTTCCCCATCCACAATCTTGGATTGCAGAGTGTTCATTTTAGCAATAATGGACAAAATACATAGTCTGCTGTAATATAAGCATCCCTGCTCTGATGTTAGCACCAGACCATTAGTAGTTGCTAAGAAAACAAAGTAAAGATACAATTAGAAAATAATTTTGTCAGCAGGTCACGTATCTGGTATGGTCATCTTCCAAAAGGCATTGAGCTCTTCAGCTTCCTTACCAAAAACTGTATGGAAACCCAGTGTGAACAACACTGTCTACACCTATTGGGGATGGCTGTGATTCAGAAACCAGAGACAAAGACTTCAGGCTATTGCCCAGGGTTAGTTCTGTCACAATCAACTCAAGATTACCTAACTGGATGCCCCTGTTGTCATAGCAGTTGTCACACACACGCACTGGTGCTGGTCCCCAGCCTCGCTCAGGCACTGGGCGGGTCTTGGAAGAACAGCCATCACAGAAGCCCTCTCCACAGGCCCGGCAGTGATGCTTTGTGTCGTTATCTTTGAAAGGCGTGTTGCACTTCTTACAACTCTAATCAGAACAACACAGAAAGAAGAACTGTTAGTTTCATCTTCCTTAAGTGAAAAATAAAGAGCAGAAGCCCAGGATGGCAAGTCTCAGACTGAAATTGTGAAAAACATAGTTACACACAAGACTTGGGTACTACCAGCCCCATAACTTTACCCCAGGAAAGTGATTCAGAACAGTAGGTGTACAGTAGTTAAGTCAATATATTGCTATGATCCCTTTGTTCACAATCACAAATAAACACAGGCACATCATGCAGGGCTGAATGATGGATATTTGACCTTTGTGTGGGGTAAGAATTCAGAAGGCAGTTTTCATTGAAGAAGAACCTGTTTCCGGTGAGACACAGGGAATCCTTTTCTAGTTGAACTGTTTGGGCCAGCTTTTTGCGTCTGGTATGAAACCAGAGTTTAATCTTTGCACTTATAAAAACAGTACTATCAACTGTAGTAGCCAGATTTAAGATGTTGCTTCTTTGCTTTGAAAAACAAGTTCATGCAAGCCAGGATTTTCTGTGATATTGCTGGGACAGTAGCTCACAAAGAGTAGGGAGAAACTGTCTCTTTATCAGGGCTGGGCCAAGTCTCTGCTCATAATTTCTCTAGCTAAGTCAAGAATGGGAAGAGGAGAAAGCACCTCAGTTTTCTCAAAGTTGCTGGAGTAGGGATTGCTGCAGTAAAACAAGAAGCATTTGGAATCTGCAAAGTACTCTGTTACTCAAAGAGTAAGGAAAAGGGGTTTTAGGTATGCAAAGCCTTTCTCTACAACAGCTGCTATTTACCAGAATCTGAGAGTTAGGTCTCCAGTAAGCTGGGGCAATCTGGTCTGTCAACCAGGACGTCACAGCTTTTGTGGGTCCCAGGCTAAGTTCAGATACTGACTGAGCCATGAAATTCATGCCGTCCAACAAGCGCTGGGCTGCATTATTGTTGTCTTTCAGAAATCCATCAGTCTGGAATGAAACAGATATTCATTTAAGAATAAAAAGAGGGAAACCTTGGTTTTTTTAGATGCAGATGACTCTGCATTACTCCTGTTAAACTGGACAGCAAGCAGGAGAAAAAGATTCACCAGCTCTGCTTTGAAAGATAGGAGGTGGTTGGCAACTTAGCCTTTTCAAGATAGCCAAAAGATGTCTGAAGGCCTTTGCAAAGGCTCTTTCGAACAGCAGGGACCAGTTTAATGAAAAGCAATCTATTTTCTCCATCAACATCCAGAAGAACCAAATCAGCATGTGCATGGCTGCACACAAAGACTACCCAGCAACCAGACTTACCCCTGGCCAGACATGCTCAATTTCTGTCCTCACCACAGTGTTCACAGGGTCTTGGTTGCCAAACCAGTACTGCCGGCTGCGATACACCACCCCGCAGTTGGGGCACTCAATCACATACCTGCACAAGAAGACAGCTTACCTCTCTGGCAAGTCCTGTGCACCAGGCAGCACAGGGACCACAGAGAGCAGTACTCACCCTGACCAGGCATACTTGGCAAGGCCCAGCCAAGGGGAATCCGTGGAAGCAGAGGTTTTTGGCACCACGCTGACCTCCATCCCTCGTTCATAACAGGCCTACAACATAAAGGCTCAATTAAAACTACATTCTTGGGGAATCCAAATCTACATCTGGCTGCTGTTTGGCCACATAAAGCATATTATTAGCATACAGAGATCCACAGCAAAGGAGCACTCATCAGAACTCATTTAAAAACAAAGCAAAACCAAACCCACTATCAATTATAACATCAGGGATGTATTTCTACACCAATAAAGACCATGATGGTAGCCAAAAATTTTCCTGTCTCCTGCACAGATCCTTCAGAAAAATTGGCTAATACCAAGCACTGGGCATAAGCAAATAAGACTAACCATGTCAAATATATAAAAGGTCAACATCTCCCAGGTTAAGAGCAGCCAGCTTCAAAATTTAGCTAGAAAATGACACATAGCACACAGAGGTGATGAACTCTCCAAGCAAACATACAAGTCAAATAAGGATCAGTTTTTCTTGTCAAGGCTATGAGCACCTCTGACATTAAAAAAAAAAAAAAAAAGGAAGAAAACAGGCACATGCCTGTGATATTCCTCATTTATTTGGTCATCCTTTCCTTTTTCATTCTTCAGACCTTGTCTTTGTATTGCTACTCACCTTGCAAGTGTAGACTCTGTTATCATACTGGTGAGAATATCTGCATCGACTTTGGGATTCATGAGGGACTCCTTCCTTTGCATGGTTCATGCTCTTCTTACAGCCACACCTGAGTATGCAAGAACAACCCATGAGTTGTTGCTGTTAGACACAGGACAGATGTCACCAAGATTTCATTTTTACTGCGATCTTGCATTTTTATAGATGGTGTACTCTCATTCTTCACAACTGTACATACAGCAATGACATAATTTAATCCTGAAAGGCAGGCTCTTCCCAAGGAGGTGTAGCAACTGTTTCACATACAAAGCAGCACCACACAACAGTTCACTGCAGAAAATGCACAGCATCAGAAAAGAAGCATAACCAGCCACAACATCGTGCTGCTATACAGCTCCCAGACTCAGAGCACTGACTGCCATCTACTGCCCTTCCAGGCTCAATCTTTGGGCTTTTTCCAGAGAGCTACAAACCAAGATCTAATCAAATATGGAGCTCCACTTAGACCTAGTCACTGAATACAGCTCCACTCCATGATGTATGCTTTAGGATTGTTTATACTGTTCGGGCAATAAAAATGTCAGGAAAAAAAACATCGTAAGAAATTTCAGGGAATTTATTTAGATACTCCTTTCTTCCTGCCCTGCTTGCATTTGGGAAAAGATATGAGCAGCACAGATTTGTAGCCATGCACAAAAACAGAGTGGGCAAAAACCATGCATCCAGCTGGGATGTGGCAATAGTGGTTATCCAATTCACGTAAGAGTTGGATTTCAAGCTAATTCTGCCTAGAAGTACTAGCTGAGAATAGGTGATGTCAGGTGTCAAGATGTCACAGAAACTTTACATTCTGTGGCTGCAGATTGGGGCAGCATTATCCTCTAAAAGGATGGAGAAGCATTTCTCATCTACTTACCCACAGCTGAGGCACACAGAGGAGCATGTGAAATACTCATCTGGAAAGAAAGAGCTGTGAGCCATCTGGTCATCAGGGATCTCCCCACTGAACCGGTCACTTAGAGCCTGTCAAACAAAAGAGAATGAACTGGAAAGGGATTAAGGCCCTTAATTCCTCTACTGGAGGGGGAGGCAGAGAGAGTACACAGCTAAAAAATGCATCTTACTAGCCTGGAAACCAAAACAAGGACTGGACACCAACCAAGAAGGCAATCTTACACTTGTATGGCAGCAACCTGAATACTTGTAAGATACTCTTTTTCTCTGCTCTCCTCTCCTCCTGTCCCTAGTTTGAATTTTGTAGCAGAAATGAGTGGTAGAAAATTGCATCCCCCTCTGTGCATCCAATCCACGCTCAAAATAGCAGGGTTCTTACTAAAAGGGCTTTGCATTCTGGAAACCTCTGAAAAGAAACTCAGAGGATCATTTCTCATAGTTCATGAGAACACATTTTTTGCCTCTTGGCTCAGAAAGTGCTGCCCTTTGTTTTTCTTCTGCCACTTGAACAACTGCTCTTCTCTGGTGAAATGGCAACACTGAGACAAAGGGATTTGTACCCTTTGCTAGGAACATCCATTCTCAGATTAAATTAGTCCTTAGTCTTGGCACACTTACTTTCAGTTCTTTCAGGTGTTATGTTTAGGAAAAAAAACAGAAGCACTGGAGCAAAGCAAATGGTTACAGTTTTTCTTGATGGGGATGTCTGAAGGCATGAGATCTAGCTGAAACTCTTCCTACAGCTGAGGTTAATATAGTGGCTGCCTGCCTTCTTCCTCCCTCTGCCCGCACAGGGTTGGGGTGGGTGGAGTGCATGCATCTTTGCTGTCTAACAAAGGTTGGCAGCACGTATACACAAACGTGTGTATACCTCTCTCACTACAGCTTCCCTAGGGTAAGTTCTCTACTTAAACATCTTATTTCACATAATTTCAAGGAAATTTGCTTTACATTCTCTTTTAAGCTTGACTGATATTGGTACTTTTGAATGAATTCAAAAGCTAGAAGAAGTGGACAGAAATCTCTAGCCAGTCTTGTGTCCTCAGCAAGTGAAGCAAAAGAAGTTAATTTGTAGTCAGTAGTGATTTGAACACAGCAAACACTCTACTGGTCATGAATATAAGTATACCAGCAGCTATATCTGAAACCAGGTTACTTGATTATTGCAATAAAGTCCTAGGAATCAAACTAAAATTAACAATTCCAACTGTTTTTCCCCTTGCTGCCTGTCTGCTCCCTAATGCAAAGAATTGTGTGCATGCCACTCTGACACTTCCTTCTGTGCTTCAGCTACCACTAATGCAGAGCGGCCAGAATTATCTGTTCCAACAGCTGTGACTAACACCAGAAATGACTGCTAACACTACCTCCTTCTGCAGATATGCCCCAGCTCTGCCTGCCCCTCCCCAATGACAGCTGTGCTCTTCAGGCTAAAGAAAATATGATGTTAATCAGGCAGTGGTATGTGGAAACTTGTAGGAAAGACTGCAAATTTCAAGACCCCAAAACCCCTCTGACATCCTAGCAAAGCAAACCGTCTAAGAAATCACTCGCTCTGAAGTAATACATCATTTGGCTTGATCCCATCCTGTTCCCTAGCTACCAGCACAATTCCTTCCTCCTCTTTGCTGCCTAGCCCTTGGGTTACACTACTCAGTGCTAGGTTTTGCCAACTATTAACTCCCTCCAAGTCTCTTGCATTTTCTCCTCTTTAGGAATTTTATAAAAAACATCTTCTAAGGTCTCTCTTTGTAAATCACTGTCATTAAGTGTTTGTCACTAACAGCATCAGTTACGTTTTTCTTCCCAGCTCAGTTTCATGATCTTGCTCAGTTTGGCTCTCTAACTTTTCTTGACCTTCCATGGTCTTTACTAAAGTGTCTGTTTTAAAGTAAAAAAAACTACCCAGCCTCCCTGGCTGTTAGACAAAATCATCACTCTCATAGAAGACTTGCATGCAAGTTTGCATCACTGGTTCAGGTGCTCTGCCTTCATGAGCTGCAGTTGAGTTAGTAGCAACAGTGGTACAAATAAAGACTGTGACAAACTCTTCTTCACTTACTTTTAGAGCTTTGTAGATAACCCCGGGCTGTCTAGGTGACCGAGTAGTATTATTCTCCAGCTGCTGCTCCACGGCTCGCCTAAGCCCAGAGAAATCTGTTGGAGGATTATATGTCCTTGTTCCCTTGTAGTGAATTGAGCTGAAAGCCTCAGGAAAACAGCTTAGCTTCCGAAATCGATCCTGAATGAGCTTCTCAGGAACCTCAGAAGGATGATCTATATATAAGAGTATCAGCAAGTTCATAAACAACTGATTGTTTAAAACAATACTTCAGTTGCATAGTACTTTCATATGCAATATAGACCTAGTTTTCTTAATTGAATCTTCTAACACATCTGGAATGCAGTTATCATTATATTTTAAAACAAGGAAAAGCAACGAACTTTCCAAAAGCAGTGTCTGTTTTGTGATACACAGCTTTAAATTCTAAGACTAAGTTTCTCAGGTAAAACCAGACACATCTAGATTTTGAAACACAGATACCCAGATTAAGGAGCAAGTTAGGAAATAATACAAGGAAACACAATGTCAGCACATTTCTTAGTTCTTCTCACCAGACCATAACTTGGTATATCTATTCCTAGGACCTGATAAGTGATACGTGAACCTTACATGGGCTGCTTGTTCTCCATGCCAACCTGTAGCAAGGAAGACCAAGCCTTTATCAACCATTTGTACATGGCAAAGCACTTCAGAACTGGCCACATCAGGTCAGACTCCATAGAGCCAACCACATTCTCTTGCCTGCTTCTAAGTACCTGCTGTACATTTCAGAATAAGGCAAGCCCCCCCTTCACTGTCCTAAAACTACATAAACACACGTTGAGACAGATGGTTACAGTTTTCTGCATATCCATATGCTAAGAGGTTTCCTTCCTATTCCTACTGTGATCAGAAGTGACCATAAAAATATTTTTTTTTCATGACCTTGACTTTGCATACAGGTGCAAAGTGTCCTCATGGGTCACTAAAGGCTGAACTGATGACACAGCAAATGTCAACAACTCCATGAAAGGCTGAATTGCTAATCAGCAAACTGGTAAGGTAAGGTAAAAGTTATTAAAAAGTTACTCTAATAATAACCAGAAAGAACATCAAGTTCTTCTACTAATATAAAACCTCACTGGTTAGAAAAGCCAAAATGAGAATGTGGGTCAGCCAGGACTGCTGGGCTATTTATTACACAAGAGACAACTCCTAGATGTTCACAAAAGCAGGACTGAGCCTCAGCCACTGCAGGCCAATTCATTATGGCTCTTCCTTATCAAAACACCAGAAATGGATCAAATTAAAAAAGGTTCATCATGCCTTTTGAAATATACAAAAAATGGGAAGAAACTTAAATCCCTGTACAGTCAAAACAAAAACTTCTTGTGACTTCCCTAAGGCAGTGCATTTCACTCAGATATACAAATAAAATACACCATTTAAATATACATAATTCAATATTACATGAGCCAAGTTAAAAGCACTGGTGAAGAACACTGAAAGACGTGGCAATAATAGTGTGCCGGTCTGCTCCTTTGGTCATATCAGATACTTGCACAGAGAACCGTAGCATCAAGTCATCAGCTCTGTGCCACCACAACCTCAGTCCCAACCTCACATAAGCCTCAGAATTATTTTAGTCCACAGAATTTAAAAAAGTAGAGTTCATCAATGTCATAATTCTTGTTCCCCCTAGTTTCTTCACAGAATTTTATCTTGTTGTTTTTTTGGGGTTTTTTTTGTTTTTTTGCAACAGGATTCTACATATCACTGCCAAAATGCCAGGGTATGTCAGTTGTATTGGGTTTGCATGGCCAGGTTTTGGTAGCAGAGGGGGTTCCACAGCCTGGTTCCCAGACTGAAAACAGCGAGAGCAAAACCCAAATCTCATTTTCACATGGTAGTAAAGAATGCTGAATATTCAATGCAACCTGATATTTTATAGACACTGTTTAGCACATTGTAATTCAGTTTCTTACTGCCTACTCACCAGAGCCCAGTAGCTTGGTGTACACAGTCTCGTGAAAGATGATGACACCTGGACCCAAAGTTGACAGAGGAACATCTAGGCCACAGCGGGCTGTGGTAGCTTTTAGCTCCTTGGTGAAGTGTTTTAAATAAGCCTCCGAGGCATCACCAAGGAATTTGAAGAGATCATTGTGCAGCCTGTCAGCACGAGTACGGTAGATGACAAGGTCAGAGATGGCCAGGACCTTCAGCAGCAGCCGTGTTCTCTGGCTCAGGTTCACAGTGGCTCCCAGGAGGCCCTCTGTATCAATGACCACCACTTTGCGCACAGGGTCATAGGCTGCCCAGACTCCAACTGTGCAAGACTCCTGAGCAGGAGACGTCTTGAAGACTTCCCGGCCATAGAAGAAAGTGTGGTTAAGGGTGTGAGACTTGCCATCCCCTGTGTTCCCAAAGATGGACACTACCTTTAGATGCTGGTCAGGACTGCAGTCCAGTTTCTTAATAAAATCTTCTTCATTCCTTACCTTCCAAAACAAAAAGAGAAAAATATTATAACTATGTAATCAGAGTAGACAACACCAAAAACACAGCTGGTTTCAGGATTCATAAGATTAAAAAGAGTGATTACCTCCTCTTCAGATTTCATCATAAATTTCTGAAGCATCAAGTAAAAAGTAAAATACTAGAATGCAGTTTTGTAAAATGTACACACTGATGGGATTTATGTTGTTCCATCATATAGCTGTTTTGGAAGTGATGCCTCACTGTGAATATGTGTCTAGTCAACTCTCTAGTACCTCACCCCATTCTCTCAGGCAGCCCTTTCAGAGAAGGGAGCACAACACTACTTCCAAGTCTGACAGAACAGCTACCTGGAGCATGGCGCACTTTCTCAGTAGCACCGGTCTCCTGGCAAGCATTCAAATTCAGGCATGAAAGAGGGGATTGCTTTTGCCACTTGAACTTGCCTCATCCACAGAGGTTGAGCACCTGTTTAGGTAGAAAAATCTCTGCCATGCACTTGTGCTGCATCTATCCACAGGCAGGGGCTTGCAGACACAGACTGTCCTATTCCCACTGCTCTCCAGCTGATTAATCCTTCAACTGGAAAGGGGGAACAGAGAAGAAGCAGCAAAGTTGTGCACTCGTGTCAGGTGCTCAAAGCAGGTCAAACTGGCTCTCACAGAAGTGCTACAACTACCTCAATAATCTAATTCATAATTTACTGTACTGTACTTTCATTAAAAAAATAAAACAAAAGAACACACACATACAAAACGAAAAAGAAGTGTAGATAACTTCTCTTTGGCTTTACACAGTTTAAGCGTCAAGCATCATGCTGTCTAGGCTAAAGAACAGCCTAAAGAACAGGGCATTTTCTGTTAAGACACAGGAGCAGATAAACAAGCAATGAAATGGGCTAGGGCTCTGTAGAAGAGCCTGCCCTGATTTCATTGCAGAACAGGTTCTTGGCTGTCACAGGTTTCATGCTTCATGCATTTGTTTAACCCTTGCTTTTTTGTCTTCCAACAGATTTTATCCATATATTGTATGGCAGGGAAGAATATGACAGAAGCACTTCTTAAGAAAGATTAAATTCACTTTCTTCATCCTAATTCCCTCTTCAAAGAATCCCCATCAACTGAAAGGAGCAGGGCTTCCATCCCCTCTCACCTGCCTCTTAACTTCTGGAAGCTCTTAGCTATTTTCCTCCTGGGAGTACAGCTGGAAGATCTTACAATTTATGATCCAGAGGGGCAATGTGGTTTCTTTGAACAAGTTTATTCTTAGATCAGCAAATTAGTTTAAGGCTCAGCCAGCCCCATTTGCTTTGGTCAAATCTATCAGCAGTATCTAGACTTTGAAGGAAAATAAAAATCAGCCAGTGTGCCAAAATCATAAAAAATAGCCAGTGTGCCAGATTGTGGTTGGGAACAGCGTTCACAAAGGAAACCTGTGGGCGGTGGGCTTCCAGTAGTTTCTCACAGATTCAAACTATTCAAGGCAGCCTCAGAGTGTAGAAGAAAACAGGAAACAAGAGACATCAAAATGCTCTCAATATTTCCTGGTGTCTGTCGGAGAACATCAAGATACACTGAAATTATAGGTACACAAGAAAGGGTTTTCCTTTTTGGTAGCTGTGATTATTAGCTTATCATCAGGAAGGTAGCTTAGATGATAGATGTAGTTTTGCTTAGTGTCTCTCAAGATGTCTCTGTGGATGAAAGGAAGTTCTTGGTTCATGGAATAGCTCCTAAAAACATTCACAAATGTGACAATATGAAAATGTTATGTGTGCATAAGCAAAAGGGAATATGATAATGTCTTCTTCAAAATGTTTTGGTTTTAATTACCACCTCCCAAACTTCTCCCCAAAAAGGTGACAGATCCTTTTTATCAGAGTCAATGGTTATGTACTCCCTGGACAACACAAAAAAATACCAGTTTTCAAACAGCTGCTTAAGTATTGGCAGGACGAAGGTCTTTTAGGCAGCACTAGTTGTTACTTCGGTAGCAGTTTGGGAGAGTCTGTGGAAGGGGCTGAGTCAGTAATGTCAGAAGATGCAAAGGACAGTAGGAACCATAGGGATAAGGGTAACTCTGAGATATATTCCCACCATTAAGAGTCAACTCAAAGTTACAATGAATATCAAATCACACACCCAAAGTTACTCCCTTCTAGGTTATCCCCTCCTAGGCTCTTGCAGACCTCCTTTCAGGACAGAACTCAAGAGTGATTTGAACAAGAAAGTTACCCAGGAGCACAAGCATCCACCAAAGTCTTGCTAGACCAATGCTATCTCTCACGGTACTTGGTAATGAATGAGGAAGAACTTAAGACATAAAATGAGCAAATGTTTCCAAGCACACTTTACCAGTGCTCAGAAGTCAGATGACCAAGAACTTCCTGAGCAGTGGTTGCATTTAGATGCTCATGGTTGGTATAGAACCAGAAGATCTATCTTCCGTTTTTGGAACCTAGTCATAATTTTGGATCCTGCAACATCCTTACAATAAATTCTAAGTGGGGGGAGAAGAAAAAAAAAAAAAAAAAAAAGCCAAAACGAACAAAAGAAGCCCTTGCCTTTGAAGTTGAATATGCTTGTACATGACTGGGTGCTCCTTGCTCTTGTGCACTAGTTGAATTTAACCAGTGCTGAGTACAGGAATGATACTCTCAAAGAACCAGCCACAACAATCCGCATATCAGTAGTCAAATTTACTTCCCTTAAGTAAGTTCCTTTAAGACGTTTGAAGACAGAGTGGGTGTAAAAAGTGTCAAAGTGCTAATCCCCACTTTATTTTGCTTCTCATCTCTAGAGAAATTGGTATGGTACCACCTTCTGTTACATGTGCAGAGTTCACGTTTCCAAACTGTGTCCACTTCCATGTTGCCCAAGAGCTCCAGATCTCTGATGTTCACAGCAAAGGGTAAATATAAAACTTTCCTTATGTTGCACAACAATGTAAATTAAGAATGAAAACTGTAGGTCTAACCCAAGACAAGAGTCGTATCTCTTCAGCCCCTTCCTGATTTTGCCATTTCTAATATCAGAGGCTCATTTACACTTGTTATAGCTCTTAGGAGACTCTCTTCTAAAAAGAACAGTTTTTACTGCGTCATGTGTTAGAATTGTGGTTAGTTTTCCTTTGTAGTTTTAACTATGTTGCTTTTAGCAGCTGTCATCCAGCTCCCCATACAGTCCCTTTACCCAAATTCAGCTGAACTGGAGGTGAAGTTCTTCAATGGGAAAAAACCAGAGAACTTGACAGCTGAAGTCCTCTATAAGGAGGGCACAAAAACTCATAGCATGTGGTGGAGGAGCACATTTAGAACTGAAGTCTCTGTATCACCTATACTTAGAAATCCATTGTATCTAACATAACAAGTTTTCTAAATCTGAGCCCTAAGAAAAGTAGGATTGTTTAGAAACAGAACTGCTAAAATGAAACAAGAACCGCTAAAATTACATTCCTGCCTATGAATTTCTTGGTAACAGTGTTATTTTAAAAAAAGTGTTAAAAAGCCTAGGAACAAAAAAAAAATCTATAAAATAGAACAGAGTTTCCAATGACCTGTACTCATACAACTTTAAATGTGCCTCCAGTAAAACAAACACATTAAGAGAATCAGACATTTTTACCACGGTTTTCTCTTTTTAAGACTTTTTTTGAACCCTTTAGGGCTTGCTAATATTCATGGAAGTGGTGCACAAAGCCAGAGCTGTGCCACAACACACAATAGCTCAAAACAAAAATCAAGAATGCTTGGCATAGTATTCATCAGAGCGCCTTCATTTGCTAGTCTTACACTGTCATTTTGACTAACGTTGGTACTTCTGTTGTTGTGTTTTGAAGCCTTACTCATTGCTTGACCTGGTTTTAAAAGAGTATTTTTAATAATAAAAATATATTTTCTGCAATCAAGAAAGAGATCATCATATAAATAACTAAATTTCTGAGTCAAGGGTTATCAGGCATGGGAACAGGCAGTCCGAGAAAGTGGTGGAGTTATATCCCTGAAGGTATTTAAAAGACATGTAGATGTGGTGCTTACGGACAGGGTTTAGTGGTTGACTTGGCAGTGCTGAGTTAACAGTGGACTTGATTATCTCAAAGTTCTTTTACAACTTAAGTGCATCTATGATTAGACAACCAGCACATGACAGTATCTTCTGACGCACAACCACTAAGTCAATAGGTATGATATAGATTTAACACTCTTCTCAATGAATGGAAATGTAAGCTACAAGATTTGTAACAGCACATCCAAATGTATACCAGCATAAAAATACAAACAGCTGAGACAAATCAGTACAAGCAGTCAAAACAATCAAGTGGAGAAAAAATATTTACCTGAAAGCATTACTTAACACTGCCAATACAATTACTGCTGCTCACAGTCCAGAAAATATTTTTAAAAGATAATGCTTAGAAGAATTCAAACACCTTAAATCAAAAGGAGAAATGGCAAAGTAAGCTAAAATAAGATCTGCAACCTTTTAAGCAGTCCTGAACTTCTAAAACAAAATTGAGACAATATTAGGTAATTAATCTTCAGGACAGAGTATCATATCAATTACTAAACCTGGAAACAGAACAGATCTGTCAGATCTGCACGGCTCAATGCAGACCAGTTCTTGAAAACACTGCTTCTAAATCTGTGTTTTAACTCTAAAAAACCGAGCTCCTATCCAGAGGTAGATTCACAGAAAAGTCTTTGGGTGCATGTCTAAAGCGCCAGGTCCTACCTTTAGGTCATTGAATCACAATTTCAGTGTACATTGAAAATAAGAGAGAAACCTATAAAGTGGATTTCATCCTTTAACTACAGCCAGGAGAACTAACCTGAGAAGAATAAGCTCCATCACAGTAAAGTGCTACCACCAAAATTTGCATCTCTGCAGGGCTCCTCACAATCACTCCTGAAAAGGCAGTGCACGAATGCACAGAAGTGTAACTGGCTTAACCCAGCAACTCAAGTGCAACAGGCTATTAAAAATGCAACTGGAAATTCCCTGCTTTTGCCCCAGAGAAATTTTTGTTGATATCCACAAGTATTTCTTATTATCAAGTGACAAAAAAGATAGCTCCCTCTGAGGAAGAGAAACTCTCTGCTATGAAATCCATGACATCAACAGAGCTGTGAGACAGGCCCTAAACCACAATAATTCAAATCCTGCTTCCTCTAAGATCTTAGGATAATTCAGGTTGAAAGTGGCCTCAGGAGGTCATTACTTCCTCCGACTTCCAGAGTCTTCCAAACAAGAGAGAAGATTTTCATCATAAGCAGGTGCTCAAGAAGAATCAAAGCTGACTTTTAAGTCCAAGCATCTCTAGTTTTCTACCATAGGTCACCTCCTGTACCTTTTCTTCTACATGACTTTCCATGGAAAATATAATTTATGCCATTACTCAAGTCTTCCACATATAACTTAAAATTCATAATCTAATTACACCAATTTGATACAGAAATAAATGCCTCTAAAAGATAAATTTCCTCAAAGTTTGATGAAAATAGACAACAGAGTAGAAAAGAAAGACTCCAATAACCTTACTGAGGAAAGAGCATGTCTCATGTCCAGCCCCTGCAGCCTCCAAGACACAGTAGTAAGCTGAGCAGTCATGCCCATACGTGCTAGCCAGTAAGCACACTGGTTGTGCATGACAGCACACATACTGCTTCTTACTCAAAAGACAGAAAATGGGGGCAACCACTGGATAATGGGAAGAAGACATCTCAGAAATTAGACTTCATTAATTCTAAGGGTCAAAGAATTACTTGTTACTATGTAAACATTTTACAATAGCCTGAGAAAGTTTCTGCAAAGGGCTGTTTCAACAGATAAGTTTATAGAATTGTGTATGTCATACCAGTAGTTACAATCTGGTATTCAGGAGTAAGTTATTAATCATTGATCCAGCAAACACTTAAATACATTAATCATTATTGTCCTCAGTCATCTCCTAGCCTTCAGCCAAGCTGACAGTGGACATCAGTACTTTCAGGACTGGAGTCCTACAGAGCCTCAAGCCCAAATTGAAGGACCTGATATCAGATGCAGGGAGGACAAAATAAAGCAGGGGACAGACACATCACCGGAATCTAAGGTTAAGATTCCCACACTGCTCCTCAGCTTCAGCTGGTTTTGATCTTATTCCCCATGTGGGTGCAGGTCTGACTCAAGGAGATGAAAGCATTTGTATTAGGTGTGTTTCTTAACCTGAAGGGTTTTTTCCTGTTTATTTGTCTCCACTGCAGTACCACCTATGGGTTCTGTTGAGATTTGTTATCAGCCACAGTACATACCCATGGACAATACTGTCCCTGAACTGAATATGTTTTTCAGACCAAAATTATCCTGTTCCTTCCCACAGCTCTGGCATAGGAATTCAGGTTCAATATTTCCATGGGTTTGTATGGAGCTTAACAGCATGACTCTCAACAGGATTTACATGTCCCTGCAATGAACAGCAGAGGCTGCGCATGTCTGAGGCCCATGTCTATTATTACCAAACTCTGAGGGAGGCAAAGACAGAAGAGTTAAATCCTGCTTAACAACCCTACCCAAAGAGATCTTATTTCAAACATTTTAACACAGTGGTGAAAAAAATTAAGGCAATTGGAGGTAACCCAATTTGACTGGACTCCTCCCTTAAACCAAGAGGTAATATTGACTGAAATACTGCTATTACCAGTTAAGTTAACCTTGTAGACGACAGCTAAGTTATATCAAATTTCTGAAAGCAGAAATAAGACTACAAAGTCCACTAAACTGTTTGCTTGCTGAAAAAGTAGTTTTGCAAGGATTGAAAACTAATAAAGACTTTGAGGTGAATGCAACTGCTGCAAAAATAACACTAACATAACAGTATCATTTAACCCTAAAAGAGAACTGTAAACGATGCAGAAATCATGGTTTTGTATCCTAAATACCTTTCAAGTTCCTGTAGATGTTAATTTGGCCACAGAGCTACCAATTACTACCCCAAAGTCATAGTTCTAGCAGCAGAGACAACATCCTCGTGAAGAGACTTGCCCAGAAGACATCAAGCCAACAAGCAAGTTCATGCTGTATTGCTAAACACTAAGAATAACTAGATTTCCTGTGTGGACAGTACTTATACCATGGTCCTTGTTAAGAGGGGCATTTACAAACTTACTTGTATAACAGTTGCATTCTTCCTAGAAAACAGTTACTCTGGTTATTTTCCCAATTTCAGGGTGTTTGGACAGGCAGGCCAAAGGACTCAATCTTCTCCTTTATGTGATCCTACAGCAAAGCATTAACAACCCAGGTAAAAAAGCCAAAAGTGTGTACTGCAGTGACATCTGCCTCCCAGTGATTGCTGCAGAAAAGAGAAAGTAGAGGCAATGGAAAGGACAGAAGGGCTAGAATACAGCAAGCTGATTTTACTTTCTTGAATGGACTCACATCCCAGTTCTACTGGCAACATCCAAGAGCCCAAAAGGATTAATTGGAAAAGTGCAAAGAGGGGTACACCAGGAGAAACACTAAAACACCCCATTTTCCCCCCTAAGACTATTTAGTTCAGAAACTAAACTAAATTCAGGAACTTCTTGAATGAAAGTGTGGGTAATTCCAGAGTGGCTTGCTACCAGGCTCTCTCACCTGTGACATTCTCTCTTCCTTCCACACCTGCACTCATGTCAGCATATGGACAAAAGAGACAGGAAGGAAGCAAAACATCTGACTTTAATTAATGCCCAAGAGTACTGCATCATGAAGAAGGTGCAAGACTGGTTCCAGGGAAGAACACTGTTTGTGAGTGGCTATGTGAAAAATTAGCTAAAAGTCAGCCTGAGACTGTCAAAGGAGCTGTGTGTTTGTTAAGTGGATGGCTGTCTCTCCTTCTTTCTAAAAATACTCTTCGAAATACCGGTCTGTGTCCAGTGGAAGAAGGAACACTCCTAACTAGCAATTGCTGAGTAGTTTCTCTACTACTTTATTCCAAGGACAGAAAAACAGTGCACTTAAATTTAGGTGAACTGATAATAGACTGAGATGGGAGGAATACTGAAAAATAACGAAGTAATAAGAGAAAACTTCCTAGAGTGTAGGACAGTAAACTCCCAAAAATACTATGGAAAGAAAATCTCTCTAAAGCACAATGAGGAGGAAAACTCATCTATAGCACATCAACAGTATCAAGGGACAGAAATTACATATCGTGATCCCACAGATCACATTGGCCTAAAAAACTCAGATCCTTCAAAATTTTTTCTTCCTTCTTTATATCCATGGCAAATACACTAGCTGTGACTCTACTTTACAGGATACAGACTAAATTTCCCAGAAATTTACAGCTGATTTTGCTACCCTAAAGCATGGGAAAAAAAGAACAAAAAACCAAAAAAAACCCCCACCAAAAACATATTCCCCCAACAGCAAATGAAGCAAGAGTGTCACAGGAACTAGCACTATTTGCTAGACAAATGCAAGCAGTCAGATTTAAGAGATCATGACCTTCTTTCATAAAAGAACACATGTTAGCTCCCATTAACTGTCAAAGAATACGTGACAAGAAAAAGTATTCCTAGAGACTCCATTCTCTCATCCCTAGACTTCATCCAGGTTCAAATCAGTAGATAATAAGGAAAAATCACAGTACTTCCATCAGGTTTACAGCAGGAGTGAGAAATGCAAAGCAACTAGCAACCCTGCAAAGTCATCACTATGTATGTGTAACTTTTTAACAGGAGGGGACAGAGGAGGACACAGGGACTATTATGCTGTTAGGTTACTTAATGATTGTACAAAATGGTCTGCATTTAAATAAGGGCTATGTGCCCTTTTGCATTACTTCAACTGGCTGCAAAGCACTACACAGATCCTGCTCATATTTGCTAAGGGGAAGACCTTATTCCTTTAGGTGTCTAGACCTGCTAGAAGGAATAGAAAAAGCCTCAAGGAATGGCGCTATATTTAGGAAGTTGAGATGTCTATTGGCACAACAAAAAGACCCTGCAAACTGAAGAAAGGGAGCTCATATGGGTATCTCAGGGGAGACATAAATGTATGCTCCTTCTCCCTCATAAAATTACACAGCTGGGGAAATTATTTTTGTGACTAGCTAGAGGGAAAATTTTCTTTTCATCTGGTCTCCTTAGTAAGCCAGACTACAAAGTCAGTACCTTTTATTTTTCTTTGCAACCCATAGATTGGGTAATTTCTTGTGACAGAGCTCATTTCTTGTCAAAGATGAGTGAACTCTAAGGCAGATTATTAATAACCAAGCATGTCCTCTATCTTCTGGGGTCAATGAAAGACTTCTACTTCTGTTAAGCATATGTGCTGAGTCCTTAATTAGGGCTTTGGATGAAGTGTCATCATAGAAGCCATTAGTGACACTACAACCAAGTTCTGATCTTGTGGTAAGAACTCCCAACATCTGTTCCCCAAGATAAAAATACCAAGCTGTTGTTATGCATTGTTAAGCATTCAGCCCTGCCTCAAAAGTAGTAGTAAATAAAGTTCATTGTACAACGGATGCATAACTCTGCTTTATGCTAAAGAGCTCTTTTGCAAGCGTGTTGCATAAAGACAAAGCAAAAATGGAAACTGTTCCAGAAACTGCATAAAGATAAGTACAAGAGACAAAGACAGATCCAGGTGAGTGGAAAAGTTCATGGGACAGTAAGACAGCCTCAGGATTTGAAACAAGTTATCATAACCTGAGTCATGTTTTCATTGTTGTATTTCACTGTGTTTTTCTTAATAGATACACAAATACCAGTTTAAAAAACCTATTTAATTGACTCCATGGCTTCTTATGGGAAGTGCCTCCTGTGTGCAAGAGCAGCACTAGTGACAACACAATGATGCTTGTTTGAGAATCCAGGAAGTTAAGAGACAAGAAAGGAAAGCTGACGTCTTGTCAGAGCAGATCAGTTGAGGGACGTACACATATAAAAAATAGCACACAGTTTGAGTCTAACAAGGCAAAGAGGAGATGTGGAAGATGTAAAGAGAGCAGTGACAAGACCAAAGCAATTGACTGAGGAAGTAATCCCCACAATATCATTCTCAGATGAGCAAGGAAGATAGACTATGCTAGAGCCAATTAACAAACAGATGCTGCAGTTGTCAAGAACAATTTGATTGAATTCTCAGCTTTAGATATGCAATAGATAAGGCCAAAAATTTAATACTGTGTAAAGAGAAACTGCATAACAGAGCTTGAGAAAGAGAACCTAGAATGGAGTCTAAACTGCAGGTAATGCCAGTTTGTAAAACAGTCAAGATTTGTTTTCTGATAGAAATCAGTGAGGTCTTATGAGGGACAAGAAGTCCTGGAAGAAGGAAGAAAAAATTCATTATGTAGATCAAGATGCCTGGGAACTAACTCACAAGAGTTGCAAAACATTGCACTGTGTGGTGTGAGACAGCTGGGGCAGAACTCCATGAGGAACAACCTCCCTCTCTATTCTTCCACAGACTTGCAGTGCAAACTTGGATTTAACCATTAACAACTATTTTTTAACATGAGATAGCCAACCTCTTTTTGAGGTGCTCAGATATAGTGCTGTTACGATGAACACCACAGAGAAGCTTGTATTTCACAGATACAAACTTTAGTTGCCATTAGTTTTCTACAAACAAGCAGAAACTTTAGTTGCCATTAGTTTTCTACAAACAAGCAGTGGTTTAAAATGGGACCTTTTCTGTCTACATGGATTTGAACAAGCATAAGAAGTCCTGAGCTTATGCTATGCCTGCAAAGCAGAAAAAGCTTTGAGCAGGCCAGCACATCTGTGCAACATGGCACAAAGACAATTATGCAGATCTCAGAATTATCATAGCTGTGTCTGTGTAGTGCTGAGCCCAAACTGAGAATTTCCACCTCTCCCCTGAACCAATTTGCTCAGACACAGCTCCTTATGGATTAATCCACATTGCTTCTGGATCTAGAACTAGATCAATTATTTGCTTACACACTATAAATATTCTTCAGTTTTAGAGCTACCACCTCCAAGAAGCCAACAGGAACAGTGAGATGAAACATAACCACTTGAGCTTAACAACTCCAGGTTCCAAAGGAAACTAAAAAACAAATCTTTTGGCCCTGTGTCCATATCTCATTGATCCACTTGCATATTAGATGTTTGTAAACAAATATACATCAGTGATTATCTTGATCCATCATCTGCTGCTCCAGCAGCGTAACTAGTTCCATCTAATTTGCGGGGGTGGGGGGTGGGAGGGTGGTGGTGGTGTAGCTTTTAACATTTGTAATTTTGTAGCTTTTAACATTGCTATGGCAGAATCTACCATTGATAGCAAATCAGTAGTTTCCTCTCTTATTTCCCAACTAATGCAACAATTTTCAAGTTCCAAAGCTCACAAAACAGTTAAAGACAGCTGAACTACATAATTCTGTTAAATTCTTATCCTGTCTGCTCAAGCTTAAAAAGCCACACACTCTCAAACTCCAAACCTCCATATTCAAGTTACTAGTACGTTGGCATTTTTGGACAAAAAGTTGCTTTTATTTAAAGCATTTTAATGATTTCTCCCCAAGTAATGACAAGCACAAAATAAAAGACTGATGATCACTTTCCTATAGCTAAATTGGCTCCTCAGTATTATCAAGAGCAAAGGATGACTACTTAGCTCTGAAGACATCTTCTGTGGCATCTGACAGGCCTTTCTACATAAAGGTCCTCATGCTCACTAGCAGAACTATCACTATAATAGCAAGCACTCTTTAAATTCCAGCTTCCAGAAAATAATTTAATTGAAATCTCTCAAACTGCTTTGACACTGACTGTGAGATGTCACATACGTATTCAGCTGTGAGGAAGAGAAGATCACTCCAGATGGAAGAGCTCTGATTCAACATTTTATAGTAAAATAAGATCATTTTTGGACAGCTTTTTCAACCCAACCCTGTTCTGACCAAATTGCTATGATCTGATGAAGGACCACTGCTGTCCCAATAAGGAGGTTGGCTTTATTGCCCATGACATTTAAATAGCAAATGCACTTGCTTGCAGGAGGCAACCAAAGGTCTACCTCAATAAGGCTTACAGATTTGTGAGTATAAATATAACTTAAACCAGTACAACCACACACAGACACAGTTTGTGAGCAGCTTTCCAGGACAGCCCTGTTCCAAGGCATTTCAGAGCTTGCTGTAGTGGCCAGAGGAGGATTATTGAAAAGTCTGTATCTTAAAGTGATAGTTGCATCTGTCACACATCACAAGGAAATAAGTGTGTGCTTAGGGCTTGGAGAAATACAAACTTAGGACTGCTACAAACCTCAAACTCAAGCACTCAGTTTACAGCCACTGCTGTCCTGCATAGTGTGTGCTCTATGTCAGTGCACCATAAGGATTGTCATCCTTTCTTCCCTTTCCCCTTCAAAAGCCATGACAGTTTAGCAACCAGTACACCTGGACTGATAAAAATATGACTCAAGTATCTTGCAACTATTCTATATTATAGTATAATTACTGAGTATATACATATATAGTTAGGTACACACACTCCTATAGTATAGAATAGATACGAAATACTTAAATCACGTTTTCTTGTGATGCATGACAGGCACATCAACTGTTACTATGATGGATACACATAACTATCAAAAATAAGAATATCATTACAATTCTTTTTAATGATGGTAGCATGAGTACATTAAATTAGAGCAACCAGATACTGAGTCTCCAGGTGACTACACATTTTCTTTCAGTGTCTCCTGAATGAGGTTTAACATAAGGAATGCAAACTGAAAGTCAGAAAACAAAGTTCAATTTTTAGTTGTGTAATTAATCTGCTCTGTGGCTTTCACACATTTTGCCTTGTAAAATGCTTACCAGATGTAAGAGCCAACAGGAGAGTTCTATAACTGCATATATTGAATGCTAGACTTTCTAAAATAGTGTCTCCTGGGAGGCTGTCCCTAGTCAACTAGTTCCTATCATTTTTATCCCCGACCTACCCCAGTGGCAATTTTCCTCTCTTCCAATAGAAGGCTAACACGTAATAATGTTTGTAACAAACAATATAGTTTAACCATGGCGTCTGTACTACTTGGATGGAACAGTTTGGACAGTTATTTCTATTTTGTTCTACTCCTAAAAATCAGATGGAATTACTGGTGCTAAATGGTAGCAATGGGCTGTAGTCGTGCATTAGCACTACTTGACACAGTGCCCTCTCCTAGTCATACAGCAGGAAATTGTCTGCTAGCACTCCCATCTCCAGGAAACCTACTGCAATACAATGTATGCAATTTTGTTCAGGAATGATCAGCATCCTGCACAGACAGCTCTTATCTTAGTTGTGTGTGTCTCAGCACAGAGTCAACTCTGTCACCAGCTTTGCTTACCAAGCCTCTTAGAGGAGGCTCTTGCCACACATAAGGTTTTAATGAACTTGACCTTTCGAGGAACTCGTGAGCAAGGCCATTCGAAGGCACTATGTCCTTTTAGCCCAAGATGCTCAGTGGTACTTGTACTTTACTGGCCATCATTTTGTTACCATTGCCGTCAATTCAAGTATTAACTTGCATCACAGCAGCCTGTTAGACTACGAAAGGAACTGAAGGATCTTGCCTGTTCACAACAAACCACAACAGTTCTTACCTGAATCTCCTCAGTTTCATCCACCAAGAGGAAACTCACAACTTTCTCTGTCATCTTCCTTCTCTTGGTCTCCTCATCCATCCCCTCCTCCTCTTCCTGTTCCTGGGCTTTACCAGCATGGTACACGGTGACAGGGTGCTTCCTTCTGTTCCCCCCAGCATGTGTTCTTTTCTGACAATCCATGCAGAGGTTGATTTTGCATACCTGGCACCTCACTGCTGCTATCTGCCTTGAGCTCGTGATACTGCCATGCATTATGTTCCCATTGGCACCTTTGCAGGAGTCACAGTATGGGACATGGCCGGGTCTTATACGGGTCCGTTCGTGATTCCGCAACCTTTCTGGCTGATGCAGCTCTTCTTCACAACGCTGGCACTGCAGGCTCCTGCACTCATCGCACTCAAAGATTGCTTCATCTGTCCCACTGCAAACATAGCTCTCCTGGCAAAGGAGTGTCGTGTTCTGTCCTTTCTCTGCAGTTTGTGTGTGGGCACTCATCTTCAGATTTCTTTAAAGCAATGTTTTTCCCTCCTGTTTCTGTTTCAAACAATGATACGCGTAAAAGTCAGTTGCAAGTTTTGTATTTTCACAAAAGAAAGCAACACAAGAGGAATGTTATCTGTACTTAATTTTAAATAATTAGTATATGTTTCTGTAAGATTCATACACTGACTTGCCTCGCAGAAGAGTGTTGTTAAGTGCTAATGAAGTTTTCTTTCTCCAAAATAAACTTAGACAACGTAGGTGGTTTCATCTATTATTTTACCCAAATGCTGGTATACATTCTTTCTCTGCTTAGCTGCTCAACGTACTTTCAGTGATGAAAAAAAAAAAACCCAGCCTGGTGTACTTCAGCAGATACAGCAAGTATTTCCCTGAAGCTGAGAATGGAGACAGCTGGTGACAGAGACAAAAAAGGCATCAGAAATGCACAAGTGCATATACATGTACACGCACACAAAAGGACCGTGTCAAGACTAGAAAATTCTCTGCTTTCACTCCATAGCTAAGCTCCTCCTTCGGAGAGTTCACAGTATTTATTTGCTGGGAATTTCCTGATGTGCTTCGCCAGATAAACAAAAAACCGCTCTCTTTGTGCGCTCCTTCTAGTAACACTTGGAAGACGATCGCCACCGCGGTCAGGCTGACAGACGACGGATTTTTTTCCCTCTCCCTCTACTCCCCAAGTTGCCAGAGCAGAGCCCCGAGACCAGCGCCCGCCGAGGGCAGCCTGCGCACCCCGCCGCCGCCTTTGTCTCGACCGCTGCCTCTGGGCCGCCTCCCCTGCTCCCAGCCAGTGAGGAGCCCCTCTCGCTCCGGGATGACCCTCGGCCCCCCCTCCCCCCGCCAGTCCCGCGGCCTTGAGCAGGCGCTGCCCCGCGGCGGCCGCACTTGTGGCTCGCCCGCCCGCGGGGGCTGCAGGCGGACCCCGCGACCCGCCCGCGGTTACGTAACGGCGGTGCCGGCCGGCACCTCCCCCCGTGCTCGCATTTACCTGGGGCTGCGCCCGGCGCCGCGCCGCCCGGCCGGCCGAGAATGGGAAGCCCCCGGGTTCCTCCCGCCGAGCGGCGGCACCGGCCGGGAGCCGCGGCGGGGCCGGCAACAAAGGCAGTGCGGCACGGGGCGCCGCGAGACGAGCTATTGTTTACAAGCCGGCGGCCACCTTTCTTCCCCTTCCTCCTGCCGGCAGCCGGTGACTAAGGACTCGGGTCCCGGCCGCGGCTTCCTCCTCGCCCCCGTTCCCTCTGTCCCCGGGGGGGATCTCCCGGTTCTCCTCCCCCAGGAGCCGACCATGCAGTCGCGGCGCCCGGGGGATCTGAGCAGGGTAGGGCCGGGCAGGACCCGCGCCCCCTCCGCCCGCACCCCTCGTTGTCAGCCGGGATCAGCTGATCGCGGGGAACTTCGGGGTTATTTTCTCACCGCGGAGACGGGAAGGCGGCGGGCTAAAGGCGGGGCGGCGCTGGCACGCCGGGAGCTGTAGTCCGGGGGCTGCACCGCCCCGGTCGGGATGTGCAGTGCCCGTGGCGGGCAGGCGCGGTGTCGCGGCCCTTGCGGTGACCCCCAGGTTTTCTGCTCCCCTCGTTTTATTTTCGCTCCACTGTCTCACACCTGCCTGGGTTCCCGAGGAGCTGCGCCGGAGGAGTGTAAATAGCCCCCAGCACGGTTTAAAGGGGTGAAATTCGTAGCGAAGCTCTTTCCTCCCACCGCCTGGAGAACGACCAACCGGCTGCTCCCAGGCCTTCAGGTCTGGCAAATGAATGGATCACAATGTCCACCTGAGGAGAGAGCACTTGGCGCCCAAATCTCATCTGCCACTCGTGCATTTAAACGAAGTCTCGACAAGAAGAGCCACTGGTCATTGTCATTGCAGCCTTTGGGTTTTCTTTCGTGACTGTAGCTTCAACCTATAGGTGAACAGCCATCATTTATATAGCTGAAAGAGACCACAGGTCCAAACTGGAGGCACACACCTGCCAAAACATGGCAGATTCACTGTCACAAACCGGAGCTGTGGGGAAAAAGGTGAACGCCAGACAGAGATGATCAAAGAAACCACACGGTGAGGAAGTAACTTTGGCCAGTAGTGGCTCCAATGAGCTGTTGGCTCATGGGGTGCTACAAGAAAATAGTGAGTTATTTTTCATTGGCTGATTTAGATAATATGGAAAAATATTTTTGTTGTAGCATAGCCAGTGCACAGGCAGTTTCTCTTCTAAAGTAACAAGAGTTTTTGGCTGGATGTTTGGGTCAAATGCTAGTGGTTACTCCACTAGAAGGAGGACATGCAGTGTTTTTCTTCAGTGGATATTACATGTTGATAACCACTAACAGACAGCTATAAGGTGCCCCATGCTTTGGTCCCCTGCTTCAGTTTTAGACAAACAATTTCAAGAAGGAACCAAATTACACAACTGGATATCCATGTAAAAGGCATTGATTGCAGGTTTACCTTTGAAGTATCATCATTTCACAAAATTGAGTCAGCAGGTCCAATTACTGTGAAAATGAGGCATCAATGAATTTTCTAACACAAGGAGTGACCAAGGCCCTCTAAGAATTCAAGTATTGCTGAAGTACTTTCGTAATACTAGATTGTACTATATATATATTTGTGTAGGCATATACATAATTATTTCTCTTTTATGCAGTTTAGTGATGATGAATGACTGAAGACTGGCACAGTAACTCTCTTCCCCGTTCTCTTTCATGCCATTACAATAATGTATTTTCACTCAGTATTTTGCATAAAAGATTAAGAGATTGACAAAACAGACTGACATCTGTAAGAATAAAGTTTTGATGAACCAAATGTCTTCAGACTGAAAAAATCCCAAATAATGAATATAACTAATACATACGAGGTAGAAACTTTTAAATCTCACAGTGCTATTCAGAGGAATTAAGGAACGAGATGAGTGAGTCTGTCATCGAAGGGATCTTCCTCTAAGTGGCTCTATTTAGACTGGTAATGTGATAAAAGGAGCAATTAAAGGATATGAGGAAGGGAAGAAAAAATGCATATAAAATGTTCAAAATGCATAGTCTAGAAACAGTGTGACCCCTGCACCCTGAGGTGCTGCCTAACATATTTGGGATGATTCCTCATGCTTGAAATACAAGACAATTGGCAGACAAAAAAAGCACCTCTTTTAATTTTAACCTTAATATTAAAAGCATCTACTGCACTCTTCATGATTGGCTTGAGCATGAAACTGTGGAGTTTGCAGTGAGAACTGAAGAAAGTGAACTGTGGTCAGTATCTGGAAAAGGGATCTTAGTTTCATAACTGAAAGGCAGGAAGATACTATAGGCACTAGGGGTAGGTAATTCTAAAATCCTATAGCTGAAAGGGTAAAGACAGAAAAGCAGCTACATTTACTGGATGCTTCTGCTGCTATTCTTCCTTGATTAAGAAGGATACAGAAGGGTGCATTCAGACTTGCAGTATTTCTTAAATCTACTACTACTACAATATTTGCCCTTACACATCATCTTGTAAAGCAAGGCGATGAACAGCACCTTAGTTCCAACACAGTTGCTGGCTGTTCAGTAGCACGTATGACATCAGCCAGATAGTTTTAATCTGCTTTGTACTGAAGAAGTCGGTCTACAGGTGGAGATTTTGTCATTCAACTCTTGCCTTTTGAGTGCTTTTCTTTAAACAATGGAAAATACAATACATAGGTTTTTTTCCTTAGTTGATCCAACGTTTTTTTAAACAGCTTTATGAACATACGTTAATTTTGTGGTCTACCTCATAATAGTCTGTAAGATCACGTTCCTTTCATTCAGAGTCATTTCCTCTTTCCACTTGCAACTGCTTGCCACCAGTGGTGTAACTACTGCAATTACTGTCTTGCATGTCGTGTTGAAAATTGTCTCTTAATGTAGTCTAAATGCTGGAAGTAAGTCAGGGAAACTACCCTGTAGCTGTAGACCACGGCTAAGCCCAAGAGCACAGTGACATCTTTCTGATGAGCATACGGCTGCCTAAGACACTAGTGTTCGCTCTTTTTGCTGTGTAAATCCTTAGGTCTTTTACAGCAGACAAAACCTTCCATGAAAGCCAGTTGTATCCTGGGCTGCATCCCAAGCAACGCGGACAGCAGGTCGAGGGAGGGGATTCTGTGCCTGCAGTACAGCCCGTCCCGACCACTGTCACGGGCGGGGTCGCAGCTCAGCCTGGCCTGAGTGCCTGGCTGAGGGGGCCACGACGGCTGGCAAACGGGCGAGACTGCGTGCCACTCAAGCCGGAGGCTTTCCAGGGCCTCCAACCACCCCAGCCCCGAGCGGAGGTGCTTGACCTCAACATGGTGGAGCTGCGAACCCGGCCACGGCTCCGCGCCGCCTGCCCGCACCAAATATGGCGGCAGCGCGCATGCGCTTTCTCTCCCCTCTGCCCGCCACCACTCTATGGTCAGCCGCGTTTCTGCCTGGGCGCGTGCGGGGGCGCTCTGGCACGGCCGTCTCTGTGGTGGCGCGGCGCGGTGCACGCCGGGCCGCTGGCGGAAGAGGTGGGTCACATGACCCCGCGCGGCGCGGCGGCAGCGGCTCTGCGCGGTGTGTTCGCGGCCTAGCGGGGCCTCAGCCGGCCCAGCGCCTCCTCCGCGCCATCCCCGCCCCGCTCCGCGGCCAAGGGTGAGAACCGTGAGGCTGCGGGGGGAAGAGGGAGGCAGGGAGGGAGGGCACGCGGCAGTGGCGCCCTGGCCGGGGGTCGGAGCCGGGCCGAGGCCACTGGGCCGCGGCGGGCGCTCGCTGGGGAGGTGGCTCGGGCCTGGACGGGGCGTGGGACGGGCGAGCGGCCTCGGGGCGGTGCTCGCGAGGCCCGTTCGCTTCCTCTCCCGGCAGGACGCGGGGGAGTCTATTCCGCCGTCGCTGGCGGGCGGGACGGGAGCGGTGCCGCGGGAGGCGAGGGAAGCCCGTCGCACGCCCGGGGTGAGGACTTGAGCGGAGCTTTGCTGGCCACGACGCCGCTGCCCACGCCTGGCCGCCTCGGGCTGTAGGTGGGATTTTTACTCTTCCACGTCGGGGAAACCGATCACGCTAGGAAATGCGATGTATTGCGACAAGGAAGTTATTGTCCTTAGTGTGGATTGGGGTGGTCATCTTAAAACACGTGTTAGTAGTTCGTGCGTAAAAGAATCAAGAGTGATTCATCCATGTCAGTAGCTGTTGTGATGTGCACGCTGCATGTTTTTCTCATGATGTCTTTTTCCGTTGTAGAAAAAGACCTTTGTCTGCCTGAAGGAGAGGTTTTTGTTTAAACACAGGGAATATCCTAAACACAACCTTTTTTTT